>WOGR01011480.1:0-10540 GCA_015342045.1 Leptinotarsa lineolata | reverse complement strand
ACAAATCAAATTCTACGCGGGCGAAGCCGAAGTCAACAGCTAGTTATTCATATTTCTTCTTCAAAAATATAGTAACTGAAAAAAAAACAACTGCACTAAGTAATGGATAGCTTCGAGAATCGAATTATGTAACCTAAAAAGGACGTCTGCCCTCACGCATCTGCCCGCGTTCGGGTCGCATTCTCGACAATGGGGCTCCATTGCTTAAACCGCCCCTCCACTCCCGCGCATCGTCCCCCGTCGTTTTACAGTATACATGACATATAATGGCTTACTGCGTTGCGTCAAGTTGATCTTATCGTGATAACTATCAAACGATTCGTCCAAATTACTTGGTGTAAATAACAAAGTTTATCTATAATAAATACTTTAAACGATAGATATATCAATTTCAATAGGAATTTGACAGATACTAAAAAATGCGCATTGTAAAGAAAGTATCCAATTGAATTGTATTTATGGCTCAGTATTTTGCATATAGTGGCTATTTAGAACTATTTAAGATGAACAATCTTACGGTACATTATCTTCATGTAACTCCAACGGTAACGGCAGCGCACGCCAAGATAGCTCTCACGGATCAAGAAATTTTCCGACTCACTTAATACTTATCGTTATATTATGTCCAAAATTACACAAAACTCTTGTAAATCGTAGCTGATGTATAAGCTGTATATATATAGTTTCCTCTAAATCCGTTCAGTCGTTTAGACGTGAAAGAACCACATACATACATACAGTATAGATAATATACTTATTGAAATCAGAATATTTTGAAATGGGGACTCATATGTGTCTTCTTTTGTTCTAATTTTGATAGCTACTTTCTGGTAGATTCATAACTTCCGCAAAATTTATGAAAAATAATCAGACAGACTCTTTCTTGGGTGTTTTTAAAAAAATTTTGATACACAAAAAGAGGTATGAATCAGAATAGTGAATACACCATACTATAATTATGAGTAGATGGCTGCAAACGCAAAAATATTTGAGTTCCTGAACTCAGTGAACTCACAACGAGAAAACGAGAAAAAAAAACTGAAGAACAGGGATGGAAAAAAAGGAAAAGAAGAACAGAAACAAGAAAACATTACGAATTATACAGCAAAATATGTTTTATTCATTTTATCAGTAAGATAAATGTGTTCGATTTCAAGACCTTGCCATCCAAATGATTATTTTTTTAAGGCAGTGAATTGTGAATCTAAAATTCTTAGTATTTTAGCCAGCCCTCAAATGTCTACAACAAAGCATTGCATTATTCAGATTTGAGTTAATAGTTAACCGATTTTGTTCAATTTGCTTAGTTGTGAGTTATTCTCAGTCTCCCAATTTGGGTTTGTCAGTCGGCCTTCTAATGTATAGTTTTTTTGTAATCCACCTATCCTCATGAAATCTAATATTCCCGAATATCTGTAATCTGTACCCAAGCAACCCATATATTATAGGTATACTTCCATAAACATTGTAAGCTGCAATTAGCTGAATTTTCAATTTCATCGTTGTTATTTGTGTCCCTTTTCTCAGGAATTACCTGCTATTATAACCTATTTCCATTTATAGTTAATCCGGTCCCCTTTCCTACCCCTATAATGACCAATATGACCCCCTCTCTAACTAGCTAGGAAGAACATTTGCATTTGTGAATTCACTTTCATTATATTTTGAACCTTGTAACAGTACAATTAGATTAAATCTTGTCTTTTCTACAGTACATCTTGCCAGTTATTCATCTTATCTTACCTTTCCACAAGAGTTAATATAATTATTGTGTGTATTAAACATTCATACTCACGATAAAATAATCGTGGGTCAAAACAGAATGGAATGAAATGGTTGAACAAAGGGATGGAAATTGATGGAAAAGAAGAAAGAGAGAAGATATGGAAGATAATGAACTGAGAATGAAAGAGGAACAAGATGAGTTGCTGAGTGTGCAGATAATCAGCGACTAACTGAAGGTTTTTTCTCTGAAAAATAGCTCTAAAAATTATAGTTTCAGCTCCATTCAATAAATCATAGAAATGGAATCTCATTTTCAAAAAAAATCGTACCTTATTTGCTTATTATTTTCATCTCAAGTGAATAATGATTCCTTCGCTGAAAAAGTGCATGCGTTCCGTGAAAAGAAAAGAACATTTTTCAAACAATTGGACTATCAGCCAAAATTTTCTAGATGAAAACATAAGCAATGAAATATAACTTTTTGAAATTATTTTCATTCAATAATAAATTTTGTGTACCATCTCCACATAGACTGATCGCTTCAAATTTCAATTTATCATGGTTCTATGAACTTTACGATCTTGTGCATCAGTGATATATACACACACTTTTTTTCACTTTCTATAGACATATTTTAAGCATACTATGATGAAATGAGGTCTGGCTTTTTGCCACTTTGTCAGTAAATTATTGAAAGAACTGAACTGAATCAACTCAGGAAGCTGATACGAATGAAAATAATCAGAATGAAAAAAAAAATTTTTTGGGAGAGATCAGTTTGTGCGAGAAAACACATTTTTTTTTTCGAAAATTCGTATATCTGGGATTGATTCCAACTTCGTCACACATTTTTGGACTACAAACTAAATAGGAAAAATTGATTTTCGTATATTTCAATGTTCATATGGAAAGTTTCGAGAGGTTTTTTTTTTCAGTTTATATCTCAAAGTAACTCCTAGGCATGACCTACACATTTTTGTAAAGAGTTCATTCTGAACTCAATTGCTTTCTTCCTTCCTATGGAAGTTTCAACAATTTTTTGTGAAAAAGCTCAAGCCAATAAACGTTTCCTTTTATCCCAATGAATAATCAATTCATACTAATACCAAAGCCCTGAGAAGTATTTTCAAAATACGTCAAAACTCAGCAAGTCCAGAAATAATGTCAGCAACAACCCTGAAATACTTGGCTGCGAAAAATGTTTCGAAATGGGTGATATTGGGTTGAGTAAGGTGACTTCGTCTGAAGAATCCACGCTGGAAAAAAGGATCATCAAGCTCAAACCAACTTCACCCTCAGCCAGTCGTAAAAAAAATATTTCGAATAGAGCGTTGTAACAATTTTGAATGTTGACAATGACATGACCTCGTATAAGAAAAAGAGTTCCATTATATGTTGTACTGGTTCATTGAGGTCCATTGTTGAATGTTCAATCACTGTCCAATAATCATTTATCGTATAAATGATTTACATTTTCAATATCAATTTTTGATAATTCACAATGCTGAAAGTAACGAGGTTATGAAGCCATATTAAAAAAATAATGGATGATTGAAATTCTATTCGTGGAATGAAATAAGCGGCGATAAATTCATCGAATTGTTCGAAAAACGATTCTATAAATCGAACGCTTTTTCTACTTTCCGCTTTCCGTGAATGGAAATACGAAAACTTTTTTTCGGTCTTTGAACGGGAAAATGCAGCTTTGCCTCGGACGCAATTCTAATTTCCATTTGAATAGTAATTTCTGCTGAAGTTTGAAACGGTTTACTGCCGAACAAAAACTACAAATGAACAAAATAGAACTTCGACGTTGAACACAATACACTTTCTTTTCGGACGAAATCACGTTTGGATCGTTTGTTTCCAGGTCTTCCTCTTTCCTATTCAAAAGAATAGTTTGGGAAAGCAATAATTGTTTATTTTGCAGTTGAATCAGTTCTGAGCTATATTGGTTAATAGGTCAATTTTCAATTATCGGAGGTACACTTTGAATGTTGAAAAATACATTACTGAAAAACAGGTATTTTTATAGATTTTATAGATTAATTCCAGAATAAATTGTGGATTATACTTATACCTGTACGCTGCTTCATAACTCAATTCTGCTACCAGGAAGCTTCAAAATGCTGGGTGCCGTGCGGACGTGGATGGTCTCCCGTCTTCACTTCTGAACGGAACAAGCTATCAAGCTTAGACCAAATTAACGTGGAAAGTTATTATTATTTTCATCACAATATTGTTGCGCTGCTTGTCACCAAGAGAGCACTATCAACTCTTCTCTCAAACAGATAACACGTTCAATAGGTATTTCAATTCATCATTCAATATTTTTTTACTTTTCCAAATCAAATTTCCCATTTTCGAATAATTAGCAGTTTTATATTTGTTTTGAGAATCTGCCAACAAACTATATAGAGAAGAATCCCAGAGTAATCAGACATAACTAATTTTCTATAGATGAAACCTCATGATCTCAGTAGCGTCTCATGTCATTTGAATACCTACGTACTTGTGGAGCTCGCCTGGTGACACCTGTGCAGATTCGAGGTAAGAAAGGTAACTGAAAGAATCACTTGACTCAAATTTATATGACTGATTTTTATATATGTTTTGTAGAATATTATTTTAAAATAGTATCAACCGTATCAGACACTTCCCATCGGCCAAAACTTTTGTCAGACGCTTCGAAGTTCCACAAAAAATAAATGAACTTTTCTTATTTTTATATGTCTGATTTTCAAATACCTTATCAAGGTAACTATTGCAAACCCCAATTGTAGTGATAGTGTTCACTTCCAGGTTTCCAGTTCTACACGGCAATAGATTAGAAGTTTTTATATACCTGGGTTGGAATGTAAATGAATGGTGTCCGATATATTTCACTCCCATATTTGATAATGGTTTTCTTCTTCAAAAGCGACAATGGATTTCAGAAGCAGAGGTTTTCAGATTCAAAGATAGCAATGGAATCCAACTCCACAGGTAGAGATTCTAATCCCAAATACAGCAATGCATTTTATTTTCAAACTCCTTGGACAGAGGTCGATGTCAACTCCAAGTCAGCAATGAATTTCAGTCCCAAAGGAACCGATAGAACGATCAAGGAGTACAAGTTGCTGACTAGCAACTTGCTGGTCTAGATTGGAAGTACCATACTTGGTAACAGGGAGTCAGTCAACCGTCTAGTAGGCGTTAGGGACCTTTGGGTCATTTCAACAACTATCGCATCGTGGAGAAGCCGCTCAAGTTCATAGAGAAGTGCACTCTGGAGATCTTGCTTCTCACGTTGCAGTCAAAATGGATAGTGAAGAACCAACGTCTGTACACGTCGAAAAAAGGTGAGATGATATTAGATATCAACATGGCATGGGTAAGGTTGGAGAAGGCCAAGCACGAGAGAGAACTAGGACTCAGAGAGTGGCTGATGTGACAAGAAACTCAAACAATTAGCCGCTAGGTTCAACAGGAAGGCTAGCATGCGAGAGACTTGGTTGAGCGAAAACTAGAGTCCCATGTCCCAAGACAATTCTGGACAGGACATGCCCTCAGTCGAAGCTGCTGCTGAGAAATAAGAATCTTCATCAATTCACGACTAGCTTCATTCAGCAATAGCTGACTAGATATGTCATTTTTTGAGGAGCTTACAGTATCTAAGACGCAAAATACGAGAGAATAGTCTCAAGCCTGGTTCAAGGAGAATTACTGCATTTAGAAGTTGGCCTGCGAACGTCAATTCGGTAAGGCAGTTCCTAGGGTTTGAAGGATCTGTAGTGATTACTCGACTACTAGACTCTTACTGAGAAAGTACTTGAGTTGTAATGGAAAGAAGAGCATAGCACAGCATTCAAATCTCTGAAGGATCTTTGGATAATGACACTCGATCTGGAGTTCCACGACAATACATCACAAACGGGCTTTATACCGATACATCCAAAGTTGGTGTTGGTGGAATTCTGCTGCAAAGCAGGAAGATAATTTATTTGGAACTTTCACGTTCTTCAGCCTACAGACGACGAGAAAAGAATAGCAGGAACAGCACTGTCATTCATATAAATCAGAAACAGTGGCAGTTGTCAATAGTCTAAAGCAATTAGGAGGTCATTTGCTAGGTTTTGAATCCAAAGTCATTATGGGCTGTAATACACTTACGATCACTACTACTGAGAAATATATCTTTCCGAGAAACGGAAGAGGGTAGCTATTACGTGGGAGTTCGATTTCAAAGTCGAATACCGTCCTGAAAGTAGAATGGTCATGTAGATACCTAGAGTAGAGGGACTGCAGAGAAAATTTGTAGGGTTGTAGAATGAGATGCATTGCAAATCAATTCAAGAACCGATTGGCTTTTATCAGCCCAAAAACAAATATATTAACGAAGTGCTGAATAGAAGTTCATGTCAACAAGTCAAACATTCAAAAATTTCAGGAATCAAGGTGGTGTATAATACCACTATCACGTTATTGCTATTGGGCAGATAGAAAGGCAAATGGGAAAATCTCTCATTTCCATTCAGTGAGGTTCAAATTCGACTACTGATTATTCAAATGGAGAAATTCCATATTTATGAGCTTTGTCTAGATAACAACTCCACTTTCTCAAACCACAACTTGATGAATTTTGCGTCGTGACTTCTTGGGCCTGAAACCCGTACAACATTCAATTGTCTCAGGAAGTGACGGTATACGACCATAGACAACGACGTGTATTCGCTGAATGGGCTCTGGAGCAGCTGGCAACTGACCCTAATTTTCATCGAAAAATCATCTTCAGCGATGAAGCCCATTTCTGAATCAATGGGTACGCGAACAAACAAATTTGGGAAGATACCGCATGGAATCCAATGCATCCCGAAAAAGTCACTGTTTGGTCTGGATTTTCGGCTGGTGGCATCATTGGTACATATTTCTTTGAGAAAGAAGTTGGCCAGGCCATCATTGTCCACGGCAAGCACTGATTAGCAACTTCTTTTTGCCGGAATTGAATGATCTGGACACCGGCAACAGGACGGCGCTACGTAAGACATAGCCATATTGGACATTCTGCACGAGCGATTTGAGGGTATTGTCATCTCACGTGGAGGTGATGTAAACTGGCCATCGAGATCGTGCGATTTGATCCCGTTAGACTTTTTCTTGTAGGGTTCTCTTAATTTGCAGGTGTATGCGAATAAGCCAAAAATCACAGAGGTCTTCGAAGCTAACATAATCCATGCCATCGGTCATTCAGCCTGATTTATGCGCCAGAGTCATGGAAAATTAGACGTTTCGGATGTGCTACACCCAAAGAAGCCGTGGCGGGAATTTGAACGATGTTATATTCCACGCATAATGGCATCAATCGATCTGTCAAACGAATGGGAAATTTAGATGATATCTGATACACATTGGTTTATTTAAATTCAAGAATTGGAAGCGCCTAATGAAAGACCCTATATTATCTTTTGAATATTTTAATGCACTATCCACACTATATGGTGAGTAATCTGTAAATGAATGATCCAATTCCTGCTCGATAATAAAACTGTTCAGTCATTTTATACTCCTCGCCGATTAACAGTGAAACAGGAATAGAAATGGATAATTCATTTCATTGCTCTCGGGCTTGGTAGCTGTCCAATATTTCAGTGAGCGCTTCTAAATCACTCGAAGTGGAATTTAAGGCTTGTGGATGCAGTGCGGGTATATAATTTGGTAATGAATATCTCTGTGAGTAACTATTCTCTCTTTTCAGAAGGACTAGTCCGCTCCCATTTTATATAAAGGATTATATTGAGCTGCGAGGCTGGCGAGGAAAGCTTTCTGAAAATATTTGTCGAATGGATTGAGATAATAGATAATTTAAGTGTGGAAGCTTTCCTCCTAACTTAAGGCTCTGGAAGTGACATGCATATTTCATCTTATCTTTATGATTAATGCGTATAAGAAAAGGTGTAAAAACTTTTAAATCAAGGACGGGACATTGTTCTTGCGAAAATGAAAAATGCGATAAAAGGAAAGAGGGATTTTATAATTTCAGGCGACAGGACTTTAAATAATGTTTCCTGAGAAAGATATAGGAGATATTCTATTGTACAGAAATTTATATTTGAGGGTTACACTCAGATGTTGATGAATATGTTCTTGGTAAAAATGGAAAGTCAAAAGGTAAAACTTTGTTAATGCTTCGGAAGTTGGTACCAACAGAAAAAAATCATTTCGAATCCCGATGAGGGCTCTTTCAGGTATGAATGAATTCACTGAATTTTCCTCGTGGACATGAGAAGTTGTTCTGCATCAAACTTGAAGTGAGTTTTTCTGCTTGATTTGAGAGAACAATTTGGGAAGATTGTTATCATCGTAAATGATCTCCATTATCTCAGTTTCAGAATTGTCGACAAGTTTGATTGCTAAATATTTTGTATCAATATGAGTTAGCTGTTGCTGGTTGGATGGAAGAGCAATTTATGCCTTGAGTTATCATTCGCAGATGTTGAATTCTGCCATTTGTTGAAATACGTCAGTTCCTCTTTCAGTAGGTACTTTTACTTTTTTATTTTTTTCCTGTAGTATGCGCTGGTCAGGCCCTATACATAATGCTGGGGCGTTTCCGATACATTCTGGAGGGCGCCCCAGCATAATCAACCAACGACCACTCACACAGTAGGGTAAGTGATCAATGGGTCCGAAAATCTTGTGCCCCGAGCAAGCGCAGTGAGCCAAGAATAACAGCCCTCTGCATCTGTCCGGATAAGATATCAGCCTCAGTGCGGCAAGCCGGTATGAGAATGGAGAGAGCATCATTCCACCAAGGACTCCAATAATCAGAACAATCATCTTGACAGAGTAGTCTGGATAGAGTCTGCGGAGTTCAAAAAGGAAATCTCGATAATTTATCAGATTTTTTTTCTCTTTTTGGACGATATTCGTCCCGCCAGGAGCTGAAAACTCTACGACAAATATCCTCTTGCTCTAGTGGTCGAGAAAGACTACATCAGGGTCATTAGTTTGTATAAGCCTGAGGGTGGGTAACGAATAGTTCCAATAGATTTGGCACAACGGATTCAATATCCCTCGGAGCGTAGGGCAACACCGGTGTCTCGCCAATACCGTAAGAGTGCCGTAGATGGTAATAAAGGGCCGCGTTATGTCGATGGATATAGGTCGAGACCGCATATGCTGGACATGCTGACAGCAAGTGCATTAGGGTGTCGGACGCCTCTTGGCAGGCCCTGCATGTTGTGTCAGAAACCTCTATACCCATCACTCCTATGGAGTTTGCATTCCAAATCCCAATCATTGTTCGTTCCAATATGGCACTTTTGGAGTTGGAATTTCTCTTCAGTAGTGGAAAAGAATTCAGTTATACTTAAATTTCAAGCGACGACTTTTTTGAGTAAGAAATTCAAGATGAAACATATGTGATATTATTAATTACGAAATATTCGACTGATTGGGATTACTGTAAATTAACAAGTCACAAAACGCACATGGGCAAAAATTATGGAATTCATATTTGTAGTTGAAAAATATAAGTCACTCACTTTCTAGATGAATTCATCTGAAATAAACAAAATATCGAATTAACTTCGATTTCATCAGCTGTATCTATGAAGAAAATGTTATGAAAACCAGATCGTCGGCATTTTTGAAACAAAAAAACATACAAGAAATAAGTACTCTGAATATTTCCATTTGAAGTTGGTATCAGTCAAATGAAAAACGGAATTTTAAAGAAATAATTTGAATTAACAAACTGAAATAAAAACATATCAGGTTAAATAACACCATTGACATGAAACATTATTAACTCGATAAAAATGACGCTAATTCATATGAAAGTTACTCCAAGTTCCTTCAAGTTTTGCAGTCAGCACTTTTTTGGTATATATCCCAGAGCCACACTGGCATTGAGGATTACATAATGACTGGGTTGAAATAAGTTCACGATCCATTAGATTTTTTTCAAATCCACCACTTTCTTTGTCACCAGCTCCCTGGACGCTCTTCTGGGGCTATCCAGTTATGGATTTGTTCAGGACTTCGGTGTTACAATTGTGATTTCGGACCCAGGAAATTGCACTAGCAGAAACTCTCTTATAGTCTCTAATCCTTTTTTTGTTTACTATCCGGTATTCATTTTTAGATTAGGTAGGACAGAAGCCAGTTGGGGTGACGAGGGTGCTTTGCTCCATTCACTCAATCGACCGCTGTGTGAATTGGTGGTTCAAGCCGCAGGCCGGACGATCGATTTTCACTTGCTATCGTCCAACCCATATTATAAATTACACATCAAAATGTAAGACCTCGTTAGTCCTTAGCTCGTACAAGTTTCGACTTTTGAGATTTGTCGTTCGTAGGGGGACGACAGCTGGTTAATGGATAAACAGATTTTGAACAGAATATTCATTGAGACCTGAGGTTTCTTGAAAAGTATCTTATATCGTTTGGTGCATACTTGGATTTTTCCGACCCCCTTCCATTGCATTCCTTATCAGTTTTTTAGATTCTCAGAGGGATTTGTTGTATACCGTTAAAGACATTTTGTATTGATTCCAGATATCTGATTTCCTTACTCTTCTGAAGGATCATCTAGTTGGTTATTTCATCCATGCTAGATCTTCATCTCACTAAGAAACACTTTTTTTTTGAGCTTTAGCTGACGGTGGGACAACGTTCGTTTTACGAGGAAATAATAACTACCAGTAATTATTCGGAGTCTTTAGAATACCTTATTACAAAACCCATCCAGTCAAAGTATGTTACCTGGTTTACCTCATAGCCTGATCAATTTGTTTTCCATACGTTCAAAGTATGAGACCCTCCAATTTCAATT
>WOGR01011479.1:0-10540 GCA_015342045.1 Leptinotarsa lineolata | reverse complement strand
TTTCATCTTTCATTTAGTATATCGTGTAGAAATCTTGTGAATGATATCTGACTCAAATCTAAAACGAACGTTTGGAATACAAATTTAGTAGAAAAAACTGTTTTTTGTGTAATTTAGTGTTCATATAGAAGTATTTGTTTCGAAAGAATTTTTTCTTTAATGTAATTCAATGTTTATATGAAAGTAGCTATTTTAGAAGGGCTTTTTCTTCCATTTTGTGTCTGAAAGTTACTTCTTTGAATGATCTACACATTATGTTTAGTGTTATTTTATTTTTTAAAAATGATTGCTTCCTTCTTTTCTTTGGAAGATTTCCATATTTTTTGTATCAAGATGGAGAAGTAGAAAGCCAAAAACTTTCTTTCCCAAGAAATTAAACACTCCTAATAAAATATAACCTCTTCAATTTAATCTGATATTTGTTCTTTCAGTTTTTATGTAGGTACTTTTATGAAGATTTGAAAGTAAATGAAGTGAATGACTTTTCATGTGAACTCGTTTTTGAGTTAGAGCTATTTTGAGTTATAAAATAACACACAAAATCCCACTCTGCCATTTACTCAAATTGCAATTGTTGTTTTCTCAATTCAGCTATGGCTTTGGGAGAGGTGTAATTTATTTAAGTTCCAATGCTTTTTCATTTAATATTCAACACAGGGTTTTTTCGAAGAAGTTTTTTGGCACTTAAAAATCTTTCAGTATCTAAAAGTCACATTTTTGAACAAACTCAAAAAATTCTCTGGAGTAGTAGGTATACTTTATGGACAATCAGGTTTCAATATGGAAAAGTAATGGTTTCTCAGTTAAAATTATTTGAAAATGACTATGACATCTGAGTTTTTTCCAAAATTGTATATTCAATTCCTGAAGAGGAAAAAAAAACAATTATTTCGACCTACCAAGTAGAATACATTCAGTATTTTCGAAAGAATACATTCGAAACAATAATCTCTTCTTTGCTATAGTCGAAGGCAATGAAAATTAAGATAGACTTGGAACCGTGAAACCGTTAGTTGTGTGGGCAAGTTTACAGCACTGCTGAGCTTCATGGAATATTTATGGCGTTAAATTAACATATGCCCCACAAGAGAGCTATATCGAACCAGAAATATTTTTATCAGAATGCATCTGTTTTTGATAGTGCAATAACAAATTCTATTCTGGAACAAAACTACCATCTTTTTTAGTATAAGTATCACAATGTCATCGCCTCCATTTTCACAGGCTTATAATTCAAAAATATGCATTCCTGGTTCAGCCTTGCATTACTAATGAGACTGGGCGGCTAAAATCATGAATGATTTGTTTCTGACCACTTTTGAACACCCTACAAGTTTTCGTTTTGGAATTGAAATTCGTAAATAATATGTTCAGGTTGATCATTGCAACTATGAATTACAACTCAACTATATTTCAATTATCATTAGATGAAGTTACCTCCACTCACCAATGCCACTTGCATTTAAAGGTTAAGGTTCACGACAGGGAAACGTTTAGCCCGAATAGCGAGTTGAATTGGGACAGAGACACGTGGAATCAAAACCCCAGAGAGGAAAACTGGAGAGACTCGTAGGAAACATTTCCATTCATTTGAAAAATATCCGAAGCGAAAAAAGGGAGTTTCATGATTATTAGAGAGATGGATGTTATTCTACGAAAGTTTCTTGCATGTCATTACGAAGAATTTTTCGAATAGAAATTGTTTTCTCTACTTCCTTCTGGGATAGAACGAATTGCTGTTTTCTTAAAAACGTGATTCGGTTCAGTAATATCATTCCAGGAATTGGGGGAATGTTCCATTACTTTTCATAGGAATACATTTAGTTTTCTCGTTCAGAAACAACTACTTTCATATGAACACTGTATTATACAAAAAACACTTTTTTCTATTCACTTTGGAATCCAAACGTCCGTTATGGAATTGAATCAGATAACATTCAATGGATTGCTACACAATAAAGTATTTATTGTTGTGGAGAACTTCCAAACAGACAAGTTTCTTCCACATACAATCTATAAGAAAAAACCCTTTCAGAGCAACTACCAACACATAAATATTATCACATGAAATAAAAAAGTCTTTTCGAAACAACAACCTCCATATAAACATGGAATTGGCCCAAATTTAATTCACGGAAACGCTACACAATGAAATTCATGAATGAAAATAATTCTATAATTCATAATTGAATCTGCAATATCAATTTAAAATATAGTTACTCGATTACATTCGAAATTTCTGTGGCAAAATACCCAGTTTGATGCCAGGGGGAGGATATTATTGAAAACAATGGATATAAAATTCTGATATCACCATCAAATATCGGCCAGTTCCATTCAACATTTATTCCGATTATATAAATCAGACTCAAATTGAATCAGAATTTTTGGCAAAAAGTTTTTGACTCTATTTCTCATTGGCAGTCTCTCATCTTGTGTGGACTGCCAATGGGATCGCCACTGTCACCAGCTATAGGCAACATATATATGGAGTGGTTTGAATCTCTGGCAATTGAAGGAGCCTACAAGAAACCGCGAGTCTGGTTGAGATACGTTGACGACACCTTAATAATATGGAACCATAGAAATACCGAACTAGACGCCAAACGATCATCTCCCGCTAAACCGGTGAAGCGAAGAGAGGAGATGAGTGATAAGTGAAAGGAGGGGTTAAGTGAAAGTACTCGAAAGACCCTTAAATAGTCATCTCTCGGAGGAATTAGTCCAGTCATCACCCGAAGACGATTGTGGATACTAATAATCGTAACGTCGTGAAGTAACGTGGTTTGAAATCGCTTAATTTCCAATGATAATTATTCATTTTTATTTTATTTGTTCAATTTTTTTCACTCGTATTTTATTTCACTGTGAATTCTTTTCAGGTTTTTTGCTTACTATATTTGCCATTTTTGGCTGTTCTTTTAATTTTCAATTGTATTCTTTATTTCAGCGATTTCAAATCATTTTATACAATATTAGAAAATTGAAGTCCGAACTGATGAAATACACAAAGTTTTTGCTCACTTGAGTAATTTACCGACATCCAATGGCTTTTTCATCAGATGAGAGAATCCCATAATGTACTAATATAGTGCATTCACCAAAATGTAAACCTTTTACTGGTGCTTTCGCCATATATTTGAATATTACTTTATATCTCGTACAAATATTATTTGTGTAATCAGAAACACGCAAGAATATTTTGAAAACAAAATCACTTTCACGAAATGTAATAATACCTTGCAGTAATTACCGTTTTCATCAGAGAATATGCATGCATTCATTGAAAATCTGTGATGTATTCCACATGCCGTCGATACTGGTCTGGCAAATATTTATTTTAAAATCTAGCACATGTTTATGATGAACACATCTATATTTTTCGTTACCAGAAAATTTGCGAAAATGTATTGAGAACATTTCAATTCGCACGTGAAAAGTTAACCTCGGTACTTTTCACAAAATACTTTTGTTTTCAAATGTTTGAAACTGCCATAATGAGTATATGCAAAATTGTATTGAAAACCTGCGAATTCACCAAAATATTTTTGGCTCCGGTTTGAAGAATACTTTCGGCAAAATATTGGCATACTATTTTTTCATCAGTTTGACCCACTTAGCGAGATGTCTCCTCCCTAAAATTTGCATCTAAACTCTTTGTTTCACAATACTTCAAAGAAAAAATCTAGCGGTGTCAGGTCCGGTGATCTTGGCGGCCACTCAATGTAAGGTCTATTTTGACATATCCATCGATTTCCATAACTATCATTCAGCCATTCTCTCACAATAATTGCATCATGTACAGAAGACCTTCTCAATTGAAACTTCAAATTCAGATCAGAACAGAAACAGATTTTTATAATTCATCCTGGCTGTTGAAGAAAATTGTTTTTGGGGTGGCGTTCAAATTGATATTCAGATAAATGAAGCCAATCAATAAGGAATGAATTGTGTATTTTGACGGCTAACCAGGTGAAAGATTTCTGAAACAGGACTGGAGAATGTTGTGGTACATGCGAATTTACATTCCATCATTTTATACAGTAATGGACAAAAATTATACTGTCTGCGGTTGAACATTGTCAACCATTTCAATTCAGCCATCTTACTGCAGACATCGTCAAATTTTCTAAGTGGAAATATAAATCGACAACAGAAATTTTGTACTTTTTGAATGCGATTCTGCTCAAACTTTGTAAGTAGATTCACACAGACAACATCTCCGTAACATGATATTGAAATAATTTCGAAGTGCATGGATTTATTCTTCTGAATAATTTTTTATTGTCATATACCGCTCATATCACCAATTCAAAACTCATTAACCTCGTAGCCAACTTGGACTCACTCAAGACATTATTCCATCTCCTCATTCAAACCTCGACTCGTCATACCCTGGACTATTAAATCATATTACGATGACGCCATTAGTGACGCTGTTCCCGTGAACTTTATCCCCGTTGCCCTCGTATCGATCGCCTCCATAGCCAGCCAGCATTGTTCGCAAAATTCGTATTTAATATCTCGGAGAACCATCTAGCGATGGTTTCTCAATGGATGCCACAGATTCCTTTCGTTATAGGTGATTCGAATCGCATTCGGATTCGCTCTTTGGGATATTTTTCTAAAGAACTAGTAGACGGGAACATATCTAGGGAGCTGAAGAAGCAATTACTGGGCGTATTATGAAAGATGACAATGGATCCAGTATACGAGTGAATACATTGCGTTCCTTTATTTAGGGCAGGACTTCGTTTCTGTTATTCATGGAATATGAATTATTTATTCCAAGTATTTCAATTCTTCATTGGTTCTACTGTTTCTCACTGTTGCTCGATGCATCCTGACTGGTTGATTCTATTCAAATCTGCGTAAAATACTACAGCCCCTTGGGTTTTCCATATGCTTTTCTCCCTGTACTATTTGATACAAGTCCCTTGTTGGGTGTTCGTTATATTCTTCCCCAGATCATTGTGGGAAGATCAAGGAAGTTGTGGTATTTATGAAGAAGGTTCCTATTTTTACCTGGAAGACATAAACGCAAAAATTTTCGGCTAATAGAAAATTCGAGAAGGGTCCAAAACAACCGAGAGAGCGTTTGGAAACATTTTAGAACATCCGGAAACTTTTTGAAGATGTTCTGGAATATCTCTGGTCATTTGGGAACATTGAAAGAAGTCTTTCGTCTCCTATACAAGTGGAAGATTTAATTTTCTGACTGACTATCACAGTAGCTCTCTTGTTGTGAATACATGACTGAGAAAAAGCTACTGTGATAGCGACACTTGCCATATTTTAGAAGATAAAGTTTTTGAAGATCAAATCATCAGGTGTAGTTTGTGAAATTAGAAGCACACTCGAAGGGTGTGCTTTTGAAGACAGAGGGCCTGGACTTTCAGCCATTTAGAAATTCTTAGAATTGTTCTAAACATTCGAGGTCATTCAATGAAAGTCCCAAGTCATTCAATGACCTGGAACGATCTGGAACATTCCAGGTGGAATATTCCAGAACAGTCCTGAATGCTGTGAAATGTTCTGGAACATTTGATTCGAAAAAGGAGACAGTGTCAATAAGTTTTCCTCGCGTATATGTGTTGAGTGATAATAATTTAAGATTCACGAAGAAAACAACATTTCTACGAGTTATAATTAAAATGCGTCTTGATCTTTGCGAAGGGATTTGTAACTTTTCATATTCTCGCAAAAACCTCATTTTGATCTCCTTTATTTTAGCCGTTTACTTTATGAGCTCACTCTCAGTAATGAGGTGAGTAAGTCTACTTGATAAATCCTTCTTAACGGTAGTTGAGACTGTTAATCAAAAATTTAAAAAATCCATAATCTAATGAGATGAATGAAAACACTTTTTTGTTTTATTTCCACTACGTTTATTTAGCGGGGTTCAGTCCATTATCAAGTAAAACTGACTAACTAACTTTTTGGAGTGTGCACACGAAGTATATGGGGTTGCAGATAGTCTGAGAGGCTAGGTAGTGGTTGAATAGGGGTATCAACTATGAAATTATAGAGTTTACCGAGGTTGCCAAATTCATAAATTCAAGAGTGGACACCTACATAGATCGATCGTTTAGGGGTACATATTTCGGGTTATTCATTGATTCATTAATTTCAATGGCTTCTAACAAATGAATTTCTCCCCCTTATCACATGTGTGTAGAATTTTGAGATTATCTTTACTCATATTGTGTTTTGTTTCTTGGAGATGTTCATACATTGTAGATTTTTTTGGCTGTTGGAATGTTAGGGAACATGAACGTAGTGGAAATTAGACAGAAAAGTGTTTTTATTCATCTTATTGAAGTGATCATGAATTTCCACAAAATAACACAAACTGATGGAATGCTACTTAAAAATCATACAAACCCATTGATTATTTTGATGTCCTTTTTTCACCCATTATGAATCCCTGTAATTCCATGAGTTGTGGAAACGTTGGTAAACAAACATTCAAGCCGTCGATTCAGTCGTAATGAACTGAGTTCGCTTTATGTGGAACGTTCAAACGTGACATTTAACATATGAGCAGATCGTGAGGGTGAAATGTTCAAGTTCTTGTTATTCACTCTTCAGTGCGTTTTGTCGAGATATGAATTCAGAGAGGAAGCTTTGATATGCCCCTCAGTGAGGCATTAGTTTGTTGAATGCATACATTACGTTGCTGAAATTTTCATATCGCATGAATTTTCTAATGCATTTGGACGTTTCAGGAGTTCAATTCGTTTTCATGAGTCTGCTTCAGAGTGGAATATCTCAGTGGATACGTATTCAGTTTGATCAAAATAAGCGCCATTTGAATCAGTGCACTTTCTCCAAATGAAACAAGCAAAAGCTATGTATGCCAGTATTTCTAGCTTCAGGAATAGACAGATTCATTTTTGATTCAGAAATTAAAACGCCCGGCCCTATTTCTCATAAAATTCAACGGCTTGGCAAGCCATAAGAATGTTTATTAAATTCATCTACCGGTTCTGCGCTAGACACATCGTCAGGAAAACACTCACTTATCGGTAACCAACCAAAAGGTCAGACGGGAATATAACAGCTTCCAAAACTTGAAATCTATAGATAGCTGGCTAATCGAAATATGTTTTTCCGTTGAACTATGTGGCGTATGGGAAATTGCTACGGCAGAAAAATTAAGAACCATTACTGAGGCGGGGTCATAGGCCAATTAAATATACGTTCGGCAAATCAAGATATACTCGAAGAAAAATTAACCTCTCCCGATTAATCGAGGAAGGTTACAAAACAAATTATGACAGGGGTAACCGGGGATTAGCCCATTGAAAAATTTCAGTATATGTTATATATAACACTAGTTTACAGTACATCTGTTGCCGATAAAATTTTAGTTGTTGCTTACTACATATCATATCCTAATTTTAAATATATAAGTTGAATTTTTATTCCACCTCTAGTTTCTGAGTTTCAGCTATATAGATAATAAACAGAAAAACATGTATGAGTGATTTTTTTGCTGGTATCTTTTTGGCAACACTGTTTTTGCCAGATCACGCGTGAATCGTGTCTTGTGTCATTGTCAAACTTGTTCAGTTTGGTCTATAAATTAACCATGATACGACTTAAGAATGAACAACGCTTGCAAATTATTGAATTTTATTATCAAAATTCATGATCGGTTAAGAAAGTGCATCGTGCACTTCTACCAATTTATGAGCACTTTCGTCGGCACTTTATGAGCTATTCGAAAGCTTGTGACTAAATTTCGAACCCAGTTCACATTATTGGACATTAAACCACCAACACGCATACGTAGAGTGAGGACCGAAGCAAATATTGCGGCTGTATCCGCCAGTGCTTGTGATGACCGTGAAATGTCGATTCGCCACCGTTCGCAGCAATTGGGTCTCTGTTACTCCACTATGTGGAAAATTTTGCGAAAGGATATGGGTGTAAACCCTTATAAGATACAGCTGGTGCAAAAATTGAAGCCACACTACCTCCCACAACGTCTAACATTTGGTGAATGGTCGCTGGCAAAGTTGGAGGAAGATCCACATTTTATCGAAAAATTGTGTTCAGCGACGAGGCTCATTTCTAGTTGAATTGATACGTTAATAAGCAAAATTGCCGCATCTGGAGTGAAGCCCAATCACAAGCATTGCAAGAACTACCGATGCATTTCGAAAAAGTAACTTTTTGATGTGAATTATGGGCCGGTGGCATCATCGGGCCGTACTTCTTTAAAGACGACAATGGCCGGAACGTTACTGTGAATGGCGAACGTTACCGTATGATGATTGACAACTTTTTGTTGCCCAAAATGGAAGAATTGGACATTCCTGACATGTGGTTTCAACAAAACGGTGCCACATGCCACTCGGCACGCGAAACAATGGCCCAATTAACAACCGCCTTCGGTTGAGAGTTTATCTCACGTTTGGGGCCCGTCAATTGGCCGCCTAGATCGTGTGATTTAACGCCTTCGGATTATTTCTTGTGGGGTCATGTTAAGGCTCATGTCTACAGGGATAAACCAGCAACGACTGACTCTCCGAGAGCCAATATTGAAGCATTTATACGTGAAATGCCGGTCGATATGTTAGAGAGAGTGTGCCAAAATTGGACCTTGCGCATGGGCCATCTAAAGCGGAACCGCGGACAACATTTGCATGAAATCATCTTCAAACATTAAATTATATTGATCTTTCTATCGATTCCATCAATTTTTTCCAATTTTTTGTGTTTTTTTGAAAATCAAATCCTATACCTCTCAAAAAATCTCCCGTTACGTGTTCTCTATCTGAAGCCAGGCACAGAAAATACCTTTTCAAAACTTCATTCTTCACACATCGGAATTAGTTTCGGTTCAAAGTTCAGACACTTCTAACTCCTGTTACATTATTTCCTTCAGACATATACCGAGTGCTCACCGATTCTAAGTATGATACTAATGAAAATTGATAGATTTCTCTGTATTTCACTTCTCAGTCTACTTTACACTACACTATGAAAATAAATTATGTGACTCAACAAAAGAAGAAAAGTACTAGTTGACGTAAATTTGTATACATTACCGCAACATCAATGAACAATCAAAAGAAACAATATGGATTATTTGGAGTACTACTGGAGACTGCTCAGTAGAATCCCAGATTCTAAAAATTGAAAACAGAAATTTGAATAATTGATATGTTACACTCTTCAAGTTGAAATTAATAAGAAGTGTTCCTTTCTGTTCAGATTGTTTCGCAAACAGTAAAAAATCAAAAGTGAAAGAATGATATGTTACATGTGTAATCTTTCGTAACACATAGATACAAGATTAGTCGACGTGAGCAGTAACAATTAACCTTTGGCCATTTGTGTGAACGTCTTTTTCGGTTTGAGAGCAACAAATGTAGTTTTCTGTTGATAAATTATTATTTACTCATAAATTCTCAATCTCCCCATATTTCCCATTCCTGTTTCGGCCAACCATCTCACATATTCCGACCCTTCCCTTCCCGAAGTTTATCAATGAACGTCAATTAATTCCTTCGACACAATAACGCTACACGGTTCGGCACCGCGGCGTCATATTTCTTAATTTAGTCGCACACCGAAACAAACCGTAACTCTCCCTAAGCCGCTTCCTCGTGTCGGGAGAATCCGTTGATCTAGTAATCCGGCTCGCTCCCTGCATGCCCACATTCCGGAGAAGATTAGAGACGTTCCGCGGGTTGAAAGGTGCACTGTTTGACATCAAACGTCAAACATCACTTTGGAGAAGATCCCGCATCTGCGGAATCGGGGGCGTGGAGAGGATTACGGAGAGCGTAAGCTTGGCGTAAACGGAATACAAAAAATCAAAAATAACATTTTTATTTGATAAATACAGTCGACTGAAAGTTGAAAAACTGGCACGTATTTTTTTATTTTATTTTATATTGAATAATTGCATCATTTGAAATATTATTTCTTCAATATATAAAAGATGTATAAGTAGGAAAATGCTACTTCCTCATGTAGCGGAGTAATACATCATTTTCAAGTACCTGTTCCATAGTCGTACATCATTGAGTCGGTTTGAAAGTAAAAAATGTAGTATTTATTTTAAATATTCAATGTTGTATGATTTGATAAAACAGATCTCAAAAGACTTCTTATAGTTGCATCAAAAAATACGTAGCCAATTCTCCTATTGGCTTCCAGGCCATACTGGCCTCATTGGCTTACAGGCCATACTGGCCTCATTGGCTTCCAGGCCATTCTGCCCTGACTCCTTTGCAAAGGAGGGTGCTGCTAGGCGACTTCATCGGACCAGAACCTGTCATTGGCATCGCTTTAGGCTTTGCCAAAAAAACACTGAACACCTGGATGGCAAGAAGATTTATGGACTTCCGATTGAATCCTCCAGGTTTGGCTCACTCCAAGGCGTTCATTCACCCTTCGAAGCTTGAAACCAAAGAGTGGTTGGACTACAGTAGGGATAAACTACGATGTCTAACAGGCCTCCTTACAGGCCACTGTCGTCTGAATCATCATATATAGAGACTCGGACTGTCCGAAGACAGTG
>WOGR01011478.1:0-10540 GCA_015342045.1 Leptinotarsa lineolata | reverse complement strand
AGTTTTTTGCTTAATATATTTGCCATTTTTAGCTATTCTTTTTAATTTCAATTGTATTGTTTATTTCAGGGATTTCAAATCATTTTACAAATTTTTAGACAATGGAAGTCCGAACTGCTGACATTCCAATACTATATTCATCAATTTTTCAATGATTTTTGATAGAATAGGAAGAATGAAAATTTGCCGATAATTACATTTTTTATTGGAATCTCCATTATTTAAATGAAGGTGAATTTGCTATTTTACACAATTCGGGAAAAATACCTATTTTAAAAGATGTATTGATAATCTTTTCATGATGGAAATCAATTCATATTTCACTTGTTTGACAACTTTCACTGAAATCACATCAAAACCCCATATCTTGGAAATAAGTATTAGGTACTATACCTGGATCGGCATCTTCCAATTTCTCCTTCAACCTAGGAAAGGCAGGTCTTAAGGCTTCAGGATATTTTAAAAATACTTTATACATCATTAAAACAGCCTTTTTTCTTATGTAAGGTTTGGTTGAACTAAGCTGAAAAATAGTTGATGAAGTTCTCGATCATCATCATAAACAGGTACAGTCCTTACCAGAGTCAGGATATCATTTGATAAATCTCTAGCTAAATCGATACTAATATAACAACTCAAAGATGTTAATGCAAGTCCTGCTTCATACTGGTTTTGCGAGTTTAATTCTTTCCTTATCATATTAGTGGTTAACATGAGTAACTGAAATTAAATTATTAAAGTACATCAAATGCAAAACAAAAATTTGAAGTTAAAAACTTGTATGTTTTTAATGTGAATGATGTTGAGAATACGAGTTTTAAAAAACTTACTATTTCCTTAATTTAAACAATAACATAATTGAAAGGGGTACATTTTCAGGAGAGATTAATTTTTGGGAAAGAAAGGTTTTTGGCTTTCTACTTCTCCATCCTTATAGGAAATTTTTTTGTGTAAAGATGGAAATCTAGCTTGCTTTGAAATATTTCCACATTTTTTTATATAAAGATGGAGAAGTAGAAAGCCAAAACCTTTCTTTTCCAAACATGATAATATACCGTATATTCATAAAATATTTCTTTTGGAAGAAGATGAAACTTTGATGGTGGAAAAGGATAATACATTCAGTCAAGTATAGAGAGAGTCAAAACGAAGTACTACCTATAGATAGGTTATTTCAATTTTGATGAAATATTGATGGTTGAAGTTATAGTCAAATCTTATTGAAAAAATATCGTTCGAAATACTAATAAGTTTTTGACAGATTATAAAATTTAATACGTGCAATTGCAACTAAGATATACAAAAAGAAATATGAGTGTGAATAAATATGAAAGAATATATCATACAAATATATATCTTTACAGGAAGTTTTTTTTTATTAATAGATATAACGAAAATTTGACTTCGCAGTTAATTTGTGCTTGAGAAATGAGTAAAAAATAGTTTATGAATGCAACCCTGTACTTACAGTTGGTATAATTTTTTTAAAGTTAAGTAGTTCCAGAATGCCTTTCAACCTCGATTAGATTTAAACTTGAACTTGATTGAAAAAAATCATACTTTATTTTGAAATCTTTGACTGTAATGGAAAAAACTGATACCTATAGTCTCACGACTATATTTCATGGAAGTGTAATTGGTTATTATCCTATTTGAAATAATTACCTCCGAATCACAGTGGAATGACTGACTAGCAGCCAAGTATCCTATCCTTTTCAGTGTGAATTTACTAGAGCTCATAACCTCGATTATATTGAATCCTGCCCAAGATATATCATAACCTAGCATTTGGAGCTGAAAACAAAATAAAATTACTCAACGGAACTTCTTGATCATACTGTTCTTGAGTTATGGGTTTAACCAGAGGTGAGTTGAACGGTGTTCAAAAGTCGGAGTTGAATGAAAAATTCTTGGGGCCCATATATTTTTGCAGAAATCACATTTTCATGTAGAGAGAACAGATCAATTGATTTTATTTAGTGCGTGAGTATGGCATTATTTCAATTACAAAATAATCATTTATTTAACTTGGAATGAAAAAGACAATATTATTTTTTTTCGACAAATAAAATAACAAAAAGGTTGCTTATTTGAGAAGACAATGAAATCATTTTTCAAATCGTGACTATCGATGGCCAATTTATGTCTCAAAAAGGTAGAGACCCATATTTTTCATATTATTGTAAATCATTCCCGGAAAAAAATAACGCTGGCCGCCGCTGGTCGTCGTAAATAGATTGTGACTTGGCCAAGATCGCACTCAACTCAACTTGCGCTTCGCGATTGTTATAAATGCCACGTCGCTTCGATAAACTTCTAGCGACTTCCCTATCGGATTTAATTACCATATATAAACATTACCCACACGAGAAAGTCTAGTTGACAGTACGAAGTGATCTAATGAGGCGACATATATTTGAATATCAGTTTGGAGTTTTAGTTAAAATGTTTGGTTGCATTGTCAGTGTGGCAGTGAAATAAGGTTAAGTTTATTTGTAGAGTGTAGTCAATTATTGGCAAACCCTTGGGGAAACGTAACAATATCCAGAACTCGAAGACATATATTCACTAAAAAAATTTTGAAAAATTTTTTTAGTTAATATATTTATTGTTTGAAAACCAATTATCACTACCAATTCGGCCAAGAATATAGATACATGTATTTCTCGATGTTTCTATTCTAAAAAACGTCATCAAAATTCAGTCACTGAAAATAAAAATCATAATTTTTTATTGTTGTAAACCGGATATACAATGATAAATCCGTATCAAATATAAAAAAACGTAATAAACAGAAGGGAATCATGGCACACTATTGAAACTTTTTCCCAATATTTGCCCATTCGTCGATAAATAGCAGAAATGAGCTCTACAATAATTAGATTTCTTACAGTACTTTTATATTATACCAAAAAGTACAACTTGTCAAATCTAGGAAGAGACTTGAGAATTCTTTCTATCTCGTTCTCACCGTCTTTTAACGAAGGCGCATCAAGTGAGCGGGACTATATCAAAATTTAGAAAACTATTTGACAAGCTGTAGAAGAAATACATGGACATTTTCAGCTACATGAGAATTTGCAAGAGACACAGTTCCACATAAGAACCATATTGGTCTCTACTTTTTGGAGAAATCTCTGAAGGGAATTATATGTTCAGACAATGATGATCTTTTTCTGAATAGAAACGTTGGGAATTACGTGTTGTGACAAATTGCTGAATTTTTTTACTTTAGTGACTACTGAAATTGATGTTAATATTGAAAAAAAATTGATAAACGTCGAAATGAAAAGTAGTTCATACCAGATGTTAGCGAACATGAAACCGTACAAAAAGTTCCCTTATTTCATATTTGAAATGGGGGAGGTAGTGCCAAAAAACAAAATCCAGACATTTAGGTTTTTGCGAATATCTCATTTTAATTGACACACAAATGGGCAACTTTCGTTTATTTACCCAATCTTGTAAGTCTTACTACTTCCGAGTTAGCAATAGTGGGATCAACTTTATAAACGTGTCTGTATATGAATTAATCAGTTTTTATCGAACACAAACCTGTTAGGACGAATATTATACTGCCAAATGAAATTCAGGTCATTAATTTGAAGGCGTTTTTTTGTATTCCAAAAAAGGGCCATACTTACAATTTGAAATCAGAATTCACGAGAATCAAGGAGCGTCAAGAATGTTTCATTAAACCCCGCCGTTTGATTACCGTGGGAGTCTCAACGATTATATGACTTGAATTATTTGGTATTATAAAAATGGTTAAGTTTCCTGGTCCTGACTAGGTTTTAACTTCCATTGTCTACAAAATGTTAAATTGTTATTTTAATTTCATTTTTGCTCAATTAACCTGTACTGCTTGTGCCATAACTTTTGGAAAGTATACTGTATGAGGGGTGGATTTTACTTTTAGAATTTCAAATGGGAAAAGGACTATATAACACATAATTTTTAAGGGAGTTTCTTTTTCTAATGGTATCCACTTTGTTGTTTTGATCAGCGGTTTCTGAAAAATCAAGTTTGAAAGTTACAGAATTAATCAAACTTGCCTGCACTGAGGATAATAGTTTTTAGGTTATGATTTATATAAAAAAAGTATGTGTAGAGTCACCTTAAGTAGAAACACCTTAAGTAGAAACATTACCTCTGAAACATTCACATCAATGAGTAACTTTATTATTATCACATATAAATAAAGGCTGAGGACAGAGTTCTATATACGACTAGTAACTTTGTAATAAAATTTTTATGATAGTTTATTTAAGATATTTTCCTCAGAAACATTACATGTTTATACAGTGTGTAAAAGCCAAATGGAATAAACTCATTATTTCGGTTACTGTACATATTTTTAAAAAATCTTGAAACACGTCAAATTTAAATTATAATTTGACATTCTTCTTAGGGTTATATATTTCGGGTTTTTCATTAATATTAATAAATCAATTAAAAAAACCTAAATATATACCCCTAAACGAGCAACTCGATCTATTTATGAATTTGGCAAACCTAATAATCTCTATAATTTCATAGTTGGTACCCCTATCCAACCAGTACCTAAGCCTTCCAGCTGTAACCCTATATATTTCGTGTGCACACTACATAAAAATAGTAAGTTAGATTTACTTGATGATGGGCTCAACCCCGAAACCGGTCGTAAGAATAAATAAACGTAGTGGAAATTGGACAAAAAGTGTTCTCATTCATCTTATTAAAGTGATCATGAATTTCCACAAAATAAACAAGTCATCAATAACACAGAATGAATTTATTCCATTTGGCTTTTACACTCTGTATGAGTAGCGAATAAAAAATATAACCTAAAATAATTTAAAAAACTAAATACTGCAGAAGCAGATATTTTTAAATATTTTTGCAGAGCCAACATCTGCTTACTAACAGTAACAGAATAGACGAGACTGTCAGAATATCAACTGAAAATACATAAATTTCACCTCTACGAAATGTATGCTGTTTTAGGATGACCGAAGATTTGATATAAGCCATGTCTACTTGGTTATTACAATCTCTATTCTTCAGCCCTACATCTATTTTAACAATAAATGTCAATTTTCTCTAGAAGGTACTGTAAATAAATAAAATTGTTACAACGGATAAAATCTATCATATTTTTGAAGAACAGCATACACAAATGGCCCTCAACAGGTGATCTGTACCTCAACATACTTGAAGGAAATATCGCTCCACACGGTTTGAAACTCAAATTGAGGCAAATAGTAATTGAGTTTCAATGATGATCTCTTAGATTCTCAGTAGAAAGGTGCTCCACCTCATTATTTTTTAACCTCCCGACAGTGATTGAGTAAATGAGAGATTCTGAATAAATGGATTGGCAGAACGGGGGCAACTGATTGGACTCCACATTTACCTGATTCGACTCCCTTAGTCCTTTTTTCTTCAGGAAAATGTGAAATCTATTTTATATTATTCACAACCTACTGATATTGATGATGTTAAAAAGTGAATTACAAACAGTCAGTTTCTGGTAAAATTATCAGAAATGCTGAAAAATTCAGAAAACATTACTTTATTAAACTGAGAGAACAATGAACAGTCTGCAAGACAAGGACAGAAAGGGCAACTTTCTTCCTGTTACTCAAAGAAAACCGTTCCACTTAATGTACATTTCTACTGAAAGGAGACTCAATACAATAAATTTTGTTAAAATAATAACCTGAATGCCATAACTATCAGTGCTGGTTTCAAACCAGATCTTCTAAAAACTGGTCAAAAAATTATAAATTAAGTTACCATTTGAAAAAGAATTACAATCCCTTCAAAATGATGTACCACTTGATGTACATTTTCTCTCATAGGTAGATGGATGTTTTCAAATTGAGATCCTGTATGAGAAATTAATATGTCAGATTTATTTCACATTATATGCAAACTATATTAAATAACAATCACAGTAGCAGGCACAAAGCAAATATAGAATGAAGTTCATGCAATACTGAAATTCAGTTAGAGGGAAGAGTTAAGGGTCCTTTTATATTAAACTCTTGAATGCCAGGAAGACATTCTGAAGAAACTATATATTTTTTAATACTATTTTTATAGGTTTTGATCCCAAATAAATTATTAGCATTTGTGATAAAATACATGTACCTGCTTAGAGCAGTTGTTATGAGGTGTTCAGATAGGTAGGTTCACGTTTTCCCTATCTTTAAATTAATTTTTGTAATAGTTCACTCAATCAAAGATGAGTAAAAATGCAAGGGTTCCGAGATAAAACCACGGTGGTGAGTAAAATGTTATTTATATAATATACATACAATCTTCTTTCTGAATTATCCATTCTAGAACTTATCAAGAAAATAATTCCCATCCATTGCCATTTCAGGAACATAACATAACAGAGCATAATTTGGATTGCTCATAGGTAAATTGTTTATCTATTGTGATTCAGTGACTCACACGAGCTGTCTCCGTTCCTTTTATGAGCTTCCTGCAGCTAAGGTCTCCATTATTTTGTTCAAGTCCACTGACGGGACTTTTCATTGTTCTGAGCTGATCCGTGCTATGTTGAAACAGTTCCTCAGTACTTTCTTCAGGCTGTCTCTTCAAAAAGATTTACCTGTAGGTTCCCAAGTACATTGTACTCTTTATGTGTCTTATTGACCCAATTCCTGATGGTACTGTACCATAGATTTTGGTACTGCATTAGTGTCCACAAATACTCAGGAATCACACCAAAGTGTCAATAATATCAATTCATTCTGGTTCATCAGTTAATTCAGTTCTTTGAGGCATTCCTAGACTGTTTCAATTTCACTCAGGGGTTCATCAATGCCCTAAGTGTAGCCTGACTGAATACTGATATGCTTATTTTACTGAGGCCTCAAATTGATATTCCTTGCACAGTACAAAACTGCATACCTACATCTGCTTGAAAGATTGATGTTTATTGACCGAGCAGGTAGCTTCTTCTGGCACAATATAGTCCAGCTCACAACCCTGAACAATTTTTGATCCATCTTGATACCAGGTGTTTTTTGTCAAGCATATTCCTAGGATAACTATTCATTATCCATTCCTCACAGTTACATTAAACCTAAAGTTTGTGTTGAAAGTGTACTTCAGACTAATGTGGTCTGTGAACATGTTCAATGTAAATTTCTCTGCATAATCTGTGCTGGAATAGGATGACAAAATTGTCTGGAAAGCCCACAGTACTACCTCTAGTTACAAAACAATAAAATAACTATAACAAGCAAGTGACTAGTTATGTACTGCAAGTGAAATATGAGAAAATCACCTGAATAGGATGCATGCACCCAGTCTTGAGCCGTATGTCGCAAGTTTTAAATCTCAAGAATTCATGTTTTTCATTTGTTACTACTTACCGCTCATGCACATATATATTATACCATACGACTTGCCACTTACGACTAAAAACTGGGTTTATGAATCCACCTTCATAGGAGCTCGAACTGAATTTCGAGGATTTATGAATTATTTTAAATTGTAAACTCAATGATTCAATGTTATATTTCTCACATATGTTAGCTTGGCTATGGCATTGCTTTTAACAGATAAATTGTCTTGTCTGAGTTCCTGTTTGATTCCCTCCATACATTCTGAAATATATTTGGCCTAAAAATGAATACACTGAAAAAATATCAACATAACCTTAAATTAAGTTTGTATTATCACCTCA
The DNA here is from genome assembly GCA_015342045.1 of Leptinotarsa lineolata. Classification (NCBI taxonomy): domain Eukaryota; kingdom Metazoa; phylum Arthropoda; class Insecta; order Coleoptera; family Chrysomelidae; genus Leptinotarsa; species Leptinotarsa lineolata. The sequence goes on along the minus strand of WOGR01011478.1, from coordinate 2,853 downwards.
TTTTCCTTATTATTTCGAATTCCTCTTACTAAATCTGTTAAATTTTTATCAAACATTCGCTCAATGTTTCCTTTTACCTTTTTTAAAGCCATTTTTGAGCTGAAAAATGTTCAAAATCGATAAAAAAATCGCAGATTTCAATATTGACATGACTATTTTGGAGATAAAAAACTCACGGTTTTGATTTCTGCTAAATTTGCTTTCGTAAAGAAATTCATTTATTTCATATCATATCACAGATTCAGTTTAATTGCACAGCTCTTTAAATAAACAAAAACCCATAGCAATATAAACTAAAATATCAAAATTCAGATGTGTAAAGGTATTTTTTTTCTTGCAGAGTTTTCCTGTCACCCGTTTCGCCACGTTCACAAAACTACAAAAACAAAGGGAAGAGGAAGTGTTCTTTCCTTTTGAATTTAGAACGCACTTTCTCAATAGTTTATTGACTTATACTCATTTCCCTGTCATCAAAAATATAATAACTCATCTTTCTTTAATGAAAGGTTAATTGGATGATCCGATTGGAAATTCTTTATTAAATTCCAATTCAACATATTATAATTCTATATACATAATTAATGTACATATGTCTACAAAAGGTTTACCATCAAGCGTTAAAAGATGTGTTCTACCTTCCCTCAACCACAGAACTTTGGAGTGATTTGCAACAGTTGTAACTTGGCTCCCATGTTTTTGAACGGAAAATTCAGCACAGTTGTGATGTTACACATTCATCTATAATATAAACACCTCATTTTCTATTCGAATTTTTTTCGCGATTATGGTAACTGTTGAACGAAAGCCTTGTAGGGACACCCCAATTATTTTCTAATATTTTCTACTCAAAACTCGGATCTATGTCCAAAACAAGCACTTTCCTCAAACAGCAATGCTCCCACTTGGTTGGTGGAACAAACGTCGAGAAGAGTATTACAGTTTTGATGTTGCGAAATAATGCTTGATTTGGTTTTATTCTACGGCAGGGGTTTTATTTTTACCTTTTATTTCGGATTTATGTTTCATGACTTTCAACTCGGATATTCCGACTGTAAACGCAGAATAATGTGAATAAGGTCAGGTTAGGTTTAGAGGTGAGGTTGAGGAGTAATAAAAAAAACGTTCAAATTTTCAATTTCAAGTCGGAATGTTCAAATTATATTATAAAAAGTTAGTACAAGATTTTTCCCCTCTCCCAACCATAGGAACCATGCTCTCATTGTGCTGCACACTATAAGCACAGTAAAAAATCAACCAGTGAGTCAATTTCCACTACTTTCATTCATAAATTCATAAAGTTCTCGGTGACCTCGAAAGGAAGTGCGGAGCCGATTTCGTTCTTTTACCATAGGCGTGCGCTCATATAAAAACGAAATTTAAGGATATTATAGAAGATTATGTGGTAAGTTACTTATTCCATACGGCGATTTCACCAGCTCTTCAAGAGCACAACCCTTGGAACATGCGGTCCACACATGTGTGGACCGCATAACTAATCCGATTCCCGTGGTCCCTTCGAATGCTTCGATATTACAGCATTGAACGCGTTGGATGAGAATCTCATCCTATGAGCGGTTGTAGGTCCCCGGCAACTCGGGTGGATCACGTGGTAAGAGAGCCTATTGGTTGTATTCAATTGTGCTATAAGTTTGAATCCTGATCATCAGAGGTGCAATTCGTTCTTATTCCAAATATGTTGTTCGCACGATATGTCGAGCAGAGATAGCGAATAACTTTTGGCGGAAATTACTCAACCTAAAATAAGATTAGTGAGAACAAAACACCTTTTAAATCATGATAAAATATTCTGTGAAGATAGTTTATGCGACTATTTAGCATTGAGTTCGGCAGTGGGAGCACTCACTACAAGTAGAATGGCGCTTATGAACAAGAAGATCAGAACATAGCTCTTTTAGATGAAGTCAAGTTCAGTATTGCTGAAACCCTTCAAAAAAAAAGTCATTCTGTTTAATTAGTACACTGAAAAATGATATTTATTCACTAACGTAATATTGTTCAAAGTAGATTCGAAAATCTTTCACATTTGGGAAAGTCATTACATTGCACTGCGAAGAAACTATTCTCGATAACCCAGTTATCATCTTCAGATTTTCATAGCAGATTTCTCCATGTAACTCATCTAATCTCACGACATGGTCTTTGGATTATTAGATTTCCTACTAAGGACTGATATGTTGGATATGAAACTTGAGTGACCAATTGAAGTTCATCTTAACGACAATCATACATTTATCCAGCTAATTTTGAATAAAATCACTATTTAGGAAAAAAATAATAGTGAACAATGAAATGACATATATTCCTTGCAGGGTTCAAAAAACACTGCAGCCTCGTGAGCTTTCTTCATTGGTGTTAATACTTTGATGCCACATTTTTGTGTTTTTCTATGACTTGAAAGCATATATGTGGCATCCTGCACAGTTTTCAAAAATTGTAAATCAAAAGCATATGGGTCAATTCTTGACTTTGTAACACGAATTCGGAGCGAGTTTGTATAACTCGTTGTGATCATATAATCATTACTATGTACATTACAATTTCCTCAACTAATTTCATGAACATATAGTCAGTGGGCATACTTGAAGACTGGCTATAAATCAAATCATATAAAGGAACAATTTGTTCAGGCCAGTCTCAACTCCCTACACTGTAGGTTAATTGACTGACACCTATCAGAAAACAACTACTTCCCTGGCTAATACCACTAAGGGCGTTGGATTATATCCGACAGGTGTCAGTGCAGAAATCTTCACTAAAGTACTTACTACACATGCTGTTGGCGATACAACTACCGGAATCGATTTTCAATTATTGAACGGGCACACTTGCAGA
>WOGR01011477.1:0-10541 GCA_015342045.1 Leptinotarsa lineolata | reverse complement strand
GTTGATAAACCGTCCACAAATGCTTGACGATAACTAGTTACTAGTATCTTGCCAGATCTTAGATACTGTGTGACCAGCATTCACCCCGGTAAGAATTTGGTTCTAACATTTAACATTGTTGCCGTTAGCTCTCAGTTCAATTTGTATATGAGTTACCTTCAATTTAAAATTGTTATATTATAGTTGGATGTTCGTGATAGTCAGACGGTTCACTCCGTCTGCAGTGACCCTCCCGGTACTGACAAGAAGCTAATACTCCGAAACGAGTCTATCGTGGTCGTCTCCACCAAATGAAATTAATTTCAGCTTTTCATATATAGGAAGTTACTTGTGACGAATCTTACAAATGGAAGGCGTTGTACATGTGCCTGATGGTTTTACTTCAGTTGTTGATAAAATCTGATGAAAGAAATAGTTTATATTTGATTATAACAAATATGAAACAGTATTGAAAGTCCCTCCTTTTTTATTATACTGGACAAATTCAGTTTTTGACAAATATTCTGATATTCTCGATTTGAAAGGAGATTAGTCCAGGTCTCCAAAATAGGAACATTGTAGGCTTTACCGTTTTCGAAATAGCAATAGTGGGATCAGCTGAAAAAAACGACCTGTATATTCGACACCAAGCAATTTCTAATCGATTTATTGCTAAAATTTATCAAGTGGAGACATAACATTTCGATACACTGAATGGGATGAAAAATAAAACGATGATATAACAGGAAATACACTCACATAATATATTTAATATCAATCAAGAACATCTACATTATATCATTGGATATAATTGACCTGATATTACAATGGATCTATGGACTGAAACAAGATATAACAAGGATAAAAGAGAATTAAATTCCAACCAAAATTGCTGAATGAAAAATTCATGAAGAGGTCCAATTCGTGGTATGTATCATACCAGAATGAAAAATTGACATCGTTTCTGCTTAAATTTTGTGGGGGACCTCACGCTGATTTGAATACATTCATCTAGCAATTTTATCAGTCAGATAGTTAAAAAAATATACAGGCATTCAAAACAATATAATTCAAATACTGTTGTCTGAACGGTACTTCTATGATCTAGCATTACCGATGATAACAAATATAAATAGCAGAGTCCTACTGAAATATAGCTGATTTATGCAAACCAAATAGATAAATCGATTGAGAAAGAGAGAGAGAGAGAGAGAGAGAGAGAGAGCTGCAATCTCCTTCAGAACCCCAACTTTCAGTGGTAGAAACTTGTGCGAACTGCGAAAAAAACAAGGTCTTGCCTGTCAACGAGCGATCCCTAGCAAGATCACCACCGTTAGTAACTAATAAATAATCTGAAAAGAGATAATCTGAAAGTTTTAATGATTCTGGTATACAGATTTGAAGTCTGGTTTACAAATTTATAGCTGGAACAAAAATTTCTCTGAATTCTGCTGGGCGATAGGTAGATTAGGTGAAATAACTTAACCTAACCAATTTTCACCATCAAATATTTAGTACATATGAAGTTGGAACTGATATTTAGACGTAATAGGCATCTATTAGGTCACTTTCTCCACTATATCACACTAAAATTTCTAATGAATATTTAGTGTCATTGAAACATGTATTTACCTCTATGGAATGAATTATATCAATATACAAAACATATCATACAGCTTAATCATACAGCAGAAAATGATTTGATTAACTTAATGAAATATTTAAAATTTCTGATTTTCACATTCTCATTGTTTTATAGTAGTTGGTAGTTTATGATGATGATATATAATGGATGGATGTTTCTATTCATGGCAGAATGAATGAGTATACATACTAAGACGATATTTCTTGAAGTCTCTGCAAGGTTCTCAATCCACCTACTCTCCAGGTCTCTGGAAGTGTCTCAATCTGCCTACTACGAGATAAAGTTTCTACAAAGTGTGTGACACACATGTTGCCAGAATAAAATAACTATGACGCAGAACTTTCTAACTCGAAATAGTTTTTTTCTATCATTTGGGAGCCGTGTGACTTGTTAATTTCTCCCAAGTCTTCGGGGAAAATGCAGCCTCACGAGCTTATTGTGTTTTCTCCCATCTTGTTCACAATCTTGTGTTCTGTACAAGTTTGAACAGGTCCCTTGCTGGATGTATGTCATATTCATAGTTTGGGTTGTCCTCCTGTGATGCAGTGCCTTACATTTCCATAAAATATTACGATATGTTCCTTTGCTGCGTTGCCTGCAGTTAAGGTCTCCGTCGTACAGCCCTTTTTTGTTCAGGTGTCCTCTTGAAGGTTTTAAAAGTTGTTCTGATTATATCAATTCAACATAAAAAGACAGAATTCAGGGACACTGGTCCAGATACAAGCAGAAGACTCATGATGCCAATATGCTCTCCGGATGTGTCTCAACTGAAGTTCATACGTTTTTTTTAATTCGGAGTGAAAAACAAAATTTGTAATTGAAGTGACTCTCCCTCTCTCTTTCTTTGTATTTATAACAGTAAATTTTCTTCAATCATAGGAACTACAGTTGGGTCGACGAAAAATTCACACGCATCAATTAAACCAGCGATAAACTACACACTTTTTTGCAGCATCATGTTCTTCTACAAGTGAAAGAGAAAGCTAAGTCGTTTGGATGAAAGCAGTACACAGCTATACATAGGTGGTCGTTGGAAATGTCTCAGATTTTGAGATCAATTGATGACATATACTATCGCTTGGCAGATTATTTTGTTTACATGCTGTTTATTGCAAAGTTTCAACGATCTCAATTCGTTTGTACTACACTAATAAACTGTGGGAATTCCATATTCCAGAGTACGTAACTTTTATAGCATTATTATAAATTTTGACATCAAATTCATAACAGGGAGGTTGAATTTCAAAATTATCAACCCAACTGTATCTACTATGATATCTCTCAACTCAATTTGGTTAAAAGCTTTTTTTCGATAAACTCTTTGATTGTTTCTCATGCGCTTTTCGAAAGTTTGACTTTTTCTCAGTTAGAATTGAGTAACATTTTTGACTAACGAATTCAGTGGACACTACTCTTTAACATTCACCAATGATTTTATCAATTAAAAAAGATTAGGGTATAATCATATATTTATTGTTTGTAGGCAAGTGTATCTTTGGGCTATAGTGCCGATATCAAATAATAATTAGCGATTCCCGAACGGTTTCAGTCATAAGACCATCATCAGGGGAATTCTGAAAAGTGAAGATTATTAAATGAGAAACTAAAAATAAAAATTGAAAGAAGTTTCACTAATAAAAGTTAGATATAGAAAGTTAATATTAATACAAAGATCACTCACTTTTGAGAATTTCTTACAAAAGGTATAGCTCCAAACAGAATGATTTTGCGAACATTATTGTGGAAATGTAAAATAATATCTTATATATCTAACGTTTAACGATCTTGAACAAAGGAAATGTTTAACTACCTAATGACAGTCTGAAACAACTGCCAACTTTGAGAACAAAGAGCGCCAAATTCAAAATACTTCTTACTTCTTTGTTTATTTTGAATTTGGCGCTCTTTGTTCTCATAGTTGACATATTCCCTCTTTTTTCAGACCGTCATTTGTTCGTTAGACATTTTCTTGGTTCAAGATTGTTGAACGTTAGGCATCTATACAAGATATTATTTCATATTTCCACAATAATGTTCACAAAATCATTCTGTTTGGAGCTATATCTTTTGTAAGAAATTCTGACAAGTGAGTGACCTTTATTTTAATGTTTCAGAATTCCCCTGATGATCATTTTAAGACTGAAAACGTTCGGGAATAGCTAATTATTATTTGATATATGCACTAAAGCCCAGAGGCACACTTGCCTACAAACAGTAAATATATGATTATACCATAATCTTTGTTTATTGATACAATTTTGTAAGTGCATACAACTTTCTACAAAAATTTACCAATGATACATTTATTGTCACTGCGGGCTCATCACAAAAAAATTTCCCATTCTGAGATGGAATTATGTGATTTATTGCCAAAATAAATATGAAAAATACCATGCATTTCGTTTAAGTATTATCCACACTCATCACATTCTGGCTGGTTTCTATCAAGCGTCTTCCAAAAATGATGGAATAGATGATAACAATTATTGTTCTATTCATTTGTTCACTATTTATGTTGTATAGAGTATTTTTGGGTTTTGGCTCTAGTAAAAATATGAAAAAAAATTGTTCTGAACGATGTCACATACTGCAGGTTTATTTTTTTATCCTTCCACTTCGAGCCCAGTTTCACAGAGCCGGACAATTCCAGTTTTTGCTAGAGAACTGTACAGATCTAAGATTCTAAATAGCTTCCTAACTTGAGGACTGTTCTAACTCTAGTGAATTGCGTCAAAAAAAGTTGAACAATTTTTGAGTTATTATTCGTTGAGTTAGACAGAAACGCGTGTGTGGTTGTTTTTTTAGCTTGTAACCAGTATTTTGAGATGTGGATTGTATGATATTCATCGACTATCTTGAGAAGGGAAAGACCCGCGACTATTGCACAGAGTAATTGGAGTGTTGAAGGACGAAATCGTGGAAAAATAATCCCATTTGAGAAAAAAGAAATGCTGCTTCATCAATGTGATGCACCGTGTCACGAATCAATGAAAACGATGGCAAAATTGCATGAATCGGGCTCCGAATAGCTTCCGCATCCACCGTATTCTTCAGATCTGGCCCCAGCGACTTCTTCCTGTTCTGAGACCTCGAAAAAATGCTCGCTAGGAAAAAATTTAGCGGCGATTAGCCTATCAACTTTTCATCCCAACCTACTCTTCCTCTCGTTACTTTTTTCGTGACCAAACCAATCAATTACTATTTTCAATCCACGGTTTTATATTTTGCAAAGATATTGAAAGTGTTAAGTGAAATTCTTGGTATCCCAATTGTTAGTGATCTACCAAATAATTATTATATTTATCAAACTTAATAGGTCCCAAGATCTCTTTATATTTGCAGAAAAAAGAACAATACGAGAAGCAAGAGTTTGAATTGGCCACGTGTCTGTGGACCAATAAAATTGATCGTGTCTACAACGATGTTGCCAAGTGTATTGGTTCTTATTATCCAATCACAGAACTGAAATATAGTGATCCAATTTGACAGACGCCATTTTCGTTGTTATTGTTGTCAACTCAGTGTGAATACAACTGTTATAATCCGATTTGTTTGTAACAATGTATAAAATCATAGTTTAGGTAAATATTTTGTGATCTCTCGATTTTGTATACCGACATTAGATATACAGTGCATTGAGGTGAAATTGACAGATGAAACTTCCAAGATGGCGACTGTGCGCCATCTGGGAAAAAATTAAATGGAACCATATTGTAGAACCTCTATTTATTGATCAAAATCAACAGGGGAACTGTATTTGAATATGCTGGAAACTACTTTTCCCTGTCGTTGGATTGGCCGTTGAGGTCCTACAGAATAGTCAGGTTTGACACCGTTGGACTTTTTTTATGGATGTATTTGAAGCAAAAGGTATACGAAACTGAACCTGCTTCAATATGGATATACACCAGAGAATAATAAACATTTGACGTTACTGTGTTCGAAAATGTTCGGCCTGAAATATCGGATAGGCTGTTCATATGTCAAGAAGGCAACCATTTCGACCATCTTCTGAACTGACTCCAGGCTTATTACCTCATATTATGTAGTTAATTGTCATTGTATTCAGACAATTATTGAAAGTTCCGCCATTTTGTAGTAGTTGAAGATATTGACTTCATATTCTGGGGTTGAGAAGTATTCATCAGGAGCTGCAAAATGATGTGTCATAAGACCCCCCTTTCCATGTAATTTTTCAAAATAAAGTATTCATGCATTAATTTCATTATCCCAAATTTCAATTTTTTGAGTTGACCCGTTCAAAAAATAAAAGGGGGGGCATTGAAGAAATGCCCTGTAGAAGTTATTTCCAACCATGGTTTTCGTGTACATTTCATTTCTTGTGAAGATTTTTTTCATTAATTTTAACGTTAACGGGTTCATATACACTTCCATTATTAAAATTTCTGTGATATTGACATAAAAATGTCTACTGCCGGAGATATTTTAAAAATAACGTTTTTATTGCGTTTTGTGTTATTTGGATCACATGTATAATTAATTCTCCTTCCCCATTCTCCCATTTCTTGCACTTGTTTCTTAGATTAGTTGTCAAAAGTGACTTTGAATCACGAATGAATCAGAAACTGTTTATTCGCTCCATGAATTTTACGATTCGGCAATGTTGATTATTTATATTGTTCCTATTGGTCAATGGAACAAGAAGCGGGACTATGCCCGTGACGTCACGGTCCTAAACAATCCCATTTTTGAAAATTAATTACGGGAAAACAACGATATCTAGAGAGCTGAAACACAGTGCACTGTTTTTCGATTTGAAATTACTATCCAATGAACTGTAAATACAAGCTCAAGTGCAATTGAAATAAAACCAAAAGTAAATGAAAAGTTTTTCGTCGTTTACTTGGGAACCACCCGTAATATTCCACTATGTTATTTCCAAAAATGCAAAATGGGATTTAAAGTTTACTTGTCCTATAATGAAAACTTCCATCGGGTTAGTAGACATTTGAGTACATCACACAGGTAAATAACGTATAAAAATAATTTTAATTTTCATTGAATTAGCAATAACTTTCCTTCTATGTGCTATCGCAAAAATACTCTATATAACAGAGTAGTTTCCTACAGAGTACTGACTCTCCAAATAATGTTGCACATTCAGCAAAATAAATATCACTAAAACTCAAAATTGCTCATGACTTAAAATTGCTTTAAAAGGACCATTGGGGTACAGCTTACACCCTTTTATAACCTAAAAGAGATTCGGCAACTCCTAGATAGTAGACCGTTTGGGCAATGCCAAATAGGGGAGCAATAACAATCATACGACAAGCACCTCCTTTAAAGAAAGCCGTAGGGCCTTCATACTTCAGAATGTTCCTGCAATGAAAATAATGACAAATAAATTGTTGAATCAAATAACGGATGAACGATTTCATAACAAAGACAGACAGACCGGTAATGATTTTCAGTTAACACATGAATTAAAACTGTAACGAACTCACACTATAACGGTTGAATGTTCAAATTTCGCGGGCTACATTCGATTAGAGATTGTTTTATGTTGGTACACTCTTTTCGAACACATGTTTACAGTTTCAGCTGCTTAGTATGTTAAATTGTTGGTGAGAGGCATAAAAGTTACAAGTTTTTTGCGTCGGCTATTTGTAGTTTCAAACACAATTGAATGAAATTATATTTAATAGCATATGGCAGAGTTATATTAAATATTATCCCGTACAAAGTGAATAAATGAAAACTATATTAATTTTTCGCTTGATGATACCAGATTTATATTCAATGTAGATCAAAGATATGAAGGCAACTTTTTGGTTTACGTTACTTACACGAATGCATTTCCTATACCAGAGTAGGATCTTTCCCCTTCAGCTTTTGTCAGAGCTTGTAATCTAGTTTTCACTACATCGAAAGGATTCACAGCCAGCGCTGCAAATGATCCTGCTGCACATCCTGACAAGAAGGAACACCAGAAAACTGCCTCACCTGTAAAATTATGTATGAGTAAATATGAAATTTATCAACACAAGTGATTGACTAATTGAACTCTTCAGTGTGGTTTATAATAAGTGATTTTTTTGCTGGTATCTTCTTGGCAACACTGTTTTTGACAGATCACGCGTGAATCGTGTCTTGTGTCATTCTCAAACTTATTCACTTTGATCTATAATTCAACCGTGAATCGACTTACGGATGAACAACGCTTGCAAATTATTGAATTTCATTATCAAAATTCATGCGCGGTTGAGAAAGTGCATCTTGCACTTCTTCCAATTTATGGGCAGTTTCGTCGGCCTACTGAGGAAGCCATTCGGAAGCTTGTGACTAAATTTCGAACCCAGTTTACATTATTGGACATTATACCACCAACACGCATACGTAGAGTGAGGACCGAAGAAAATATTGCGGCTGTATCCGCCAGTGTTCGTGATGACCGTGAAATTTCGATTCGCGCCGTTCGCAGCAATTGGGACTCCTTACCTATTTACAGTAACCGAAATAATAAATTTATTCCATTTAGCTTTTACACACTGTATAAAGCAAATCAATAAAATCAAGATCTCAAAACACTCAAAATCTCCCAAGTATAATAAACGGATAGTTTTCCATCAGCACCAGCTGTTCCCTCATTCATACAAACTGTTTCAAATAATGACACGCTTCTGTTAGGCAAATCATACAAGGTGATCAGAATTATACTGGTCGAATAACCCCTGTACACACATCTGTTGGTTTTAGTTTTACCACACCCTCAATACAGTAGGTACCTCGTGATGATGGAGCTGTTACATAAACAAACGTTAAGTCATTATTCGTAGCAATAGGTGGTTGAATCTGATATTCTACGTCTAGGTAACAGAGGCGTATTGAGGCATTTTTAGTTCAGCAAAATTGATTTTTGTCTGTAACTTGAAGTTTCGTTGAAGAACTGAATGTTAAAATATAAATATATTCGAAATACTTATTAAAAAATGTCTCGAAATTAATTATTCAAAATGTTTCTCTGATATTAGGCCTATGAGTATTCCTCCTGCCAACTCAAAAGCGTTTGAAATGATCATGAAAGAACAGATCACAGATTACTTTAAACGAAAAAAATCTTATTACCCCCGTTCAGTCTGGATTTCGTCCTCTATATAGTATTACTACTATATTGTGCATAAAACTTGAGTGCTTTGGTTTCACCCATAATGCAGTGTCACTTTTGAATAGTTATCTCTCCGAAAGGACCCAATCGACTCACCTTGATGGTAAAGAATCAACAACAATTTCCAAAAAATATGGTGCACCGCAAGGTTCAGTCCTGTGACCGCTTCTTTTTGCAATTTATATCAGTGACTTTCATGAGTTTTAGTTTTGGTAACATACACCACAACGCCGATGATACCCAATTGTATAGTTCATTCGTCTTCAAATATATTACATTCGCTAACGAAAATAATAATAGAAACCTTAAAACTCTATACGACGTATCTTGTGCACATTATCTAACTATCAATCCAAATGAATCTTACTGGAGTTTTATCCCCACACCAAACCGTTATTTTTAAACACCTCGACACGTGTTTCGATCACCAAGTGATCATCTTCAAGAGGAATTTTAATCTTCCTCTTGAAGATGGATAACTACTTATATATTACATATTTTCAAAATTGTTTCAAAATCGGTTTCGTGTTGAATAATACAGAACTGAAATAAATATATGGGAATAAACTTGTATTATTTCATCAAATAGACTTTCGGCCAATATAGCAGTATCCTTATAGTACTTAGTGAGAAACAAATACAAGTTCAACAAAGTTCTCTACTGGTGAATATCCTTACTGAAATCCTGGAATACATTTTAACCTAAACTAATTCCTAAACACCAACTCAGTCTATCAACATCTAACGGCGAACTTTCTATTTCACACATTAATGATTTCTTCCATAAAAGGGTGGAACTTTTCTCATTATTCATATAGTTCTCATGCCATACTTGTTTTTTTTTCAATTTCTTTCGTATTGTTGCACTGGATATCTAAACGTTGATTCATATAATTTTCGTAAATCCTCGACTTTTCAAAAGAAAATTATTCGATAAATAACTTCCGAATTTCGATTTTTCTACGATACTCATCTCTTTTAATTTGAGAATTGCTGAAACTCAATTTCGTCGAAATATAAACCGTTTACAACTAAATTCCAAGCACCTACTAGGATGCTTCATAAAAATAAAGCTTCGTCATTTCACCAATTCTCATACATCGCTAACGATTTGCTATAAAATAAACGGCTATTGTCTGGCTTCATCGTCACAAGGAAATTTAATGACTCGAATTTATATTCGTTCTGCCGTAAAATGAATATTTCACCAAAGCTCATAAATTTTGATTCTTGCGGAGGGTGGTGAGAAAATTACATCGTCATATCTCATTTATACGAGCTCTTAAAACGTTTTATCTGTCCTAAAGTCAAATAATAAAAGAGGAAATACTACATATTTCTTCTATAATTCAAATGTTTCGGAACTTAAATTCAATTGGTCAGTATAGTTCAAGTAAACGATATAGTGCAGCTTACCTTCCAACAGCTCCCCTCCGATAATATAGTTAGAAGCTTTTCGAAAGCTTTTGATAATTCCTCTTCCATATTCTCTGTTTCACTATCACTGTCGTCATTCAAATCAATAATGAATTTATTTTCACCATATTCTTCGACAGATGTTAAAAAATATCCAGCAAAGGAAATAACTGCGAACAAAGTTGAATTTTTTTATCAATTTCTGAAGACGGAGGCAGATTTTGGCCTCCGAAACGTAAAAGATAAGTATCGTATTATTTCTTAGCAATTTTTTTAAAGGCAAAATCATTAAAATACGAAAAGTTACTGATAAATAGAACATTTTTCTTCGTGAAAAATAATTTGATTTTACGCAGTAACTTATCGGGGTAA
>WOGR01011476.1:0-10541 GCA_015342045.1 Leptinotarsa lineolata | reverse complement strand
GATCAATTGTTGAGCTCTTCCTTTATCTTCAGAAGAGGCACTCTGATGTCCAATATATTCTTACTACGCGACTGAATCAGGATATTCTGGAAAACTTTTTTTTTACATGAGAGGGATGGGGTTATATAATGATCATCCAAATTCTCTGGATTTCATTCATAGGATGCGTTGAATTTCAGGTCCATTTTGAAGTACCTATCTATAGCAATTCGAAACTCATTGTGACGCCTATGAGCAAAAACCTGTATTCACCCACCTGTGTAAGGTCAATTTTTGGTTAGAACATTGGGATTGCTTGCGGAGATAAGACTAGAAATTTTCTGACTGACTCCGCCGTTAGTTGACGATTTGATCATCACAAACTTCATTTTCAAAAATATCACTACATCTTTCGCTATCACAGTGGCTTTTTCGAAGTGAATAACATGTTATTCACACATGTTATCCACTACGAAAAAACTACTGTGATAACGTCGTGATATTTTTGAAAATAAAGTTTGTGAAGATCCAGTCCTTAGGTGTAGTTTATAAGACTATAGTACAATTCCATAATCGTAGGCACTAAATTCTCAGAAATATCATTGCATTAAAAAAACGAACAGATTGTTGTGATTCTATATATTTTATCATCATTTTTCTTCATCTGTTCAGTATAATTTCCGTACGCCACTGCAAGAGACAGATTCAGGCAAAAATGTCAGTAATTTCTGAGAATGTAGTGCCTACTATTTTAGAATTATAGTATAGAAAGTCGAAACAATACTTCACAGCAACAATCAGCCAAGCTAACTTAGCAAGTTGATTTATTACTTGGATTAGATTAAACATTCTGAATAAATTTTAAGTCAAAATGGACTGACTGTGCATGGTAATGGTTTAATGTACCTTCTTGAGGAGAAAATGAAATTGTCCGTAGAAAAGAGATGTGAGAGTCACACAGAAAATATAACAAAAGAATGAAAATATTATGAGAAGAAATGAAAGAGCTGAAGGAAGTAGGTAGTGAACAATTTGTAGTCGATACGAATTTAGTCACCGTCAATAACTGGGGATTCAATTGTTCGAGGGTTTGATCTTATCGAATAAAATAACATCTTACATCGAACAAATGGAAAACAAGTAATACAGACAAGGAACTTAGCCAGTTATAGCTCATCAAAAGAACTTCGGAGAGAATATAAAACTACCGGTAGACAAGTTTTAAGGAATAGAAAAATTGATGAGAAAAGACGAATCATTAAGAAGAGACAAGCGGATAAGAGGAGAAGAGTAAATCTACGAGGGCAATAACAGAAAAGTTACGCTGAAGCCATAGTAGAAAACGGATCAATAAGTGACGAATATGGATATCTGGACAAAACACTTAGGAGTGAATCCGATATAGTTATTTTGGCTGTGCCGATTTATCTATCCAAGGACCTGATAATTTCCCCGGATCTGTAATAATTATTTGCATGGCTAAAGTAAAACCAAACCATCTTCTAATTTCAGAAAATGTTGTAATAGAAAGCGTTGATAAACAACAAGAACTTATGATAGCGAGATCTATTTTCAAAGTACAGGAAGGACCCCCTTCAAATTATGAATATTAAGTGGTTGACAATGTTATCAAACATTGCCGAGCACAAGAGAAACACATAGCGAGGAGAAACCAGCAAATCGGGAATAGCAGAGCATGTTTGGACTCATCAACATAACATCAAGTGGTCCCAAGCTGAGATTATCCACATGGAGAAACACTGGTTTAAGAGAAAGTTCATAGAAGCTGTATATATTTTGTCCAACGACGCTTTCAGCCAAGGTGGCGTAAAGAGACGTAACATATGGAAACCTTCAATCAAGCGGAAAAACGGTCAACTCCCACTAAATCGGTGAAGCGGAGAGAGAGAGAAGAAGGGATAGGTGAAAGCGTTCGAATGACCTAGAGATAGTCATCTATCGGCGGAATAGTCCAGTCATCATCCGAAAACGATTGTGGATACTAACATTCGAAACGTCGTGAAGTAACCTGGTTCAAAATATTTTCAATTTCTTCATCACTGTTCAGTTTTTAATTTTTTCTCATTGTAATTTCATTTCATGGTTCACTGCTTAATATAACTGTTATTTTCAGCTATTCATTTTTTAATTTTATTTGTTTTTTTTTTCAGAGTTTTCAAATCATATTATATCATGTTAGACAATGTAAGTCCGAACTAGTAGAATTCTAGAGATGCAAAAGCACGGAAGCAAATACGATTTTACAATTGATCTTAGATAAGCCTAAGCTTGAGAAAGATATGAAGTTATTAAAGCTGGTGAAAGAATGTATTGATCAAATTCAGAGGGATATATTTTTTGAGGAGACAATAATTTTTGAGAAAAAAATGTTTTGACTTTCTACTTTTCTATCATTATACCAAATTAGAAATCGTAGCAGCCAAGTTGAGCATAGGATCGTTACGGAAGACGTACACCGCCTATTAGAAAAAAACCATATAGAATTCCTTATCAGAGACTGTGTATAATGAAGAAAGAAATACAAAACTTGTTAAATGATGGTATATTCAGAGAATCAGATTCTCGGGGGTTTTTTTCTATCAGTTTAATTTAAAATAAGTTACATCCAGGAAAAGAACTGCAATTTTGACTTCGCATCGACTATGGGGGTTTAAATGCTATAAAGAAGGTAGGTTTTTTAATGCCTCATTTACAGGACACTTCAGGTCAACTACCAGGAAAGATTGCTTTTAGAGCTGTTCATCACCAAATTATGTTAGATGAACGAGATATTGAAAACAGTGCTTTTTCAGCTCTGGAAGGACATTACGAATTTGAGACTTCCGTTTCGGCTCACAAAACGTTGCAGCTAGTTGGATTCAATTTGTTTATACAGTATGATCCAAATCAATAGGCACAGAATGCCTAGTGTACCTAGACGATATCATAGTTTTCAGCAGAAAAAATATTGACGAACCTCTTACTCGATTGAACACGTGTTTGAGAGATAAAGAGCTGCCAATCTGAAATTGTAACCGACTAAATGTCACTTCATGCAATTTGAAACGATATACTTAGGACACGTCATCTCATACAAGGATTGTCGAACGGATCCTGATAAAACTGAAGTAACTAAACGTTACCCCGTACCCAAAACTGTGAAAGAAGAGAAAAATTTAATTGGACAAAAGAAGAGGAAGAAGCATTCCAACAACTTATGAACTCACTAATAACGTCACCGTTATTGAAATATTCAAATTTTCAAAAACCATTTATTGTCATCACGAATGCAAGTGTAGTAGCCATTAGTGGAACTTTGAGACAGGAATATGACGGACAAGAATTCCCAATTTGTTACAGAAGTCGATCTCTGAATCAAGCCTTTGAAGGACGAAATCGCTGAAAAACGGCCACATTTGTAGAAAAAGTAAGTGCTTTTTCATCAAGACAGTGCACCATGTCACAAACCAATGGAAACGATGGCAAAATTGTATAAATTGGGCTTCGAATTGCTTCCGCATCCACCATATTCTCCAGATCTGGCCCCAGTGACTTTTTCCTGTATAACCGCTATAATCGTTGTTTCGCCCTCAACTATCATTTTTTTCATGTTAGCTTTCGAACTTTTCAGCCCAACTATAACAATTGAATTTAGAGCTAGAGTTAGAACCTAAATGGAGACCCAGACATAACAAGCAACCTTCATATCTTGGAACGTCGAAGAAAGGTTAGGCAATTGTTTATTCTCTATAGATACTTACGAAAAGTGTTCGACTTGATTTCACCCAGAGAGGTATGCATCAGAAAATACAGTTCATCGCTCTGAAGTTCAGCTTAACACATCTCGAATTACACTTTCAAAGAAGTCTTTCATTTGGAGAAAGGCTTTCTTGTGAATTACACTTTCCGAGACAGAGATGAATATAATCTACAGCGATTTAAATCCATCTTAAATCGCTACTTTCGTACAGGCACCGCTCTTAGAGCATTTTGAGGACTTCACTGTAGTGCTTCTGTATCTAAATGGAAAAATGAAGATGAGACCCTTAACCCTTAGCGTCAGTCGCGTAAGTATGTGGTTTCATCCCTCTCCAAAAGTATAATTATATTAAATATCAAATTTAGTGACACATATTAGGTATCTGAGACACCATTGTTATCATTACCACAGCCAGAATCCATCAATTCTCTCAAACAAGGTTTGTTTCTGGAATAAATAAAAAATACTGACTCTGCATATTTCTATCATTATACCCATATCAGGAATTTCCGAAGATATAAAGTTCTGTGAATAATTTACCGGTTCAGCTAATGTATACCTGGTAGAGATTTGAGGTGGTTTTCTAGAAATAAAATGATGGATTTTTGAAAAGAATTCGAAACTTTTGCGAGAAAATATCGCCCGTAAATCGAGTTTGATCACGTCTATGAAGATTTCCAGGTAGAATGAATCACCATATATCTAAATTGACAAGTCATTTAATTCAGAGTTTCTCTCAATAGTCTCGAAATAATTTTTATACATTAATTATTTCTCGAATCTTACCTTTTTTTCATTTGAAATTTTGAAAAATTTCAAACAAAATTTAAAAAGCAATGTTCAAGAAAAAACTCAATTTCAAAGCAGGACATATTATAAATAATAGAAATTATAATAATGATTTTTTGATCATAAAAATTATTAAGCAAGTACTTTTAGCAATAATATTGTAATTATTTCAAACCACTTACTATCAAAAAAGATCATTTGGATACTAGGAAGACGTGAATAAATTGCCACATATTTTCTTGAAAATGAAATTCACTAAATTTCGAATTTTCGGACAAAGTACCTACTTGTGAAAGAGAGTCCCTATATTATATTACTACACTTTTGATAGATTCGCAAATAATGTAAGGGTGTAGTTTATTATAGTTAAAATGGAATTTTACTTCGACCTTGATACTGTACTTTTCCTCAAGATTCAGTGGAGGGGAATATATAAATTAATGTTGCCATGTTGCCAATTCTATAAAACATCCGATCTTCAATCAAAATAAAAGATACAGATAAATATCAAAGTGATTTAGTGATCCAAAAATTTTTTTGTTGGGATACTTATACTTAAATAAGTAAACTTATCAAAAAATCAGTTCTTCCTTGTTGCTACACACAAATGGCAGCTATACTACATTTAAAAATAAACAAACTCAACATGAAGCACGATATGGAACAAATCACTGATATTTCAAGCAAATATCAGCAATGTCATCGGTTTTTTTCCCAAATTGTGAATAAGAAACTACTGAATAATAAGTTTTGTGTGGTCAAGCGAGAAAAGTGATTGCTCTTTCATGCAACGAGAAGCTGATAATGGCATAAACAGGGACCTGAGAAAAGTTCAAGAGCGTTGTGCAAAAGCGGTGGGTGTAAGTTTGGTTAACATTAAAAGAATAGCTCGTGAAATGAAAACAATTTAAGATGGCGAGTCATCCTCTTTTTTAACGTCTAATAAAAAAAGACATAGAAAAGCATCAAAATCAGATTTTGATGATTTCGACAAGGGCCTCCTTCGTCGATATATAATCAATTATTACATTATTGAGAAAAAAATTCCCACACGTCGCACACATTAAAAATTCGTTGACGAAAATGATTACAAAGATCTTATGAGTCTCTGAGGAAAGTGATGAAAAAATAGGGTTATTATGGAGAAAAAAAAAACAAAAATTGCTCATGAAAAAACCCCTCGATTCAGCAGTTGCGAAGAAATTTTCTCACAAAATCGGGCGACTATCCTAGCGAAATGAATTACGACAATTACAAAAAGTGGTTGCAAGAAATGTTCATTCCCAATCTTTCAGAAAAATGGCGTTTGGGGTATAGACAATGCTTCATATCACAATGTTCAGTATGTTCCTCAAGGAAATGTTCCCAAATATGTCCTTGAGGAAAGATTAGTTGAGAGAATGGTTTAGACGACGGAACATTCATTTCACGGATGATATACTGAAATTTGATCTCTATTCCATTAATAAAGTCACGGGGCGTGGTTAAGCTTGATGTCACATCAGTCGACTCGGCGACAAGGGAGTGCTGGCGGATAAGAGAAATACGTGCGCTAAAGCCGTAGAAAGCAAGTTGTGTGTTGTTTGCTGCAGTGTGTCAACTGCGTGAATATGAATAATGATAAAAAAGGACGTTACGAGTATTGCATCGTTCCTAAATGCAAGAATTCTTCGGTAACTGCACCAGAGAAAATTTTTATTTCACTGCCAAGTAACTTAAAATCACAGAAGTTATGGCAACGCGCTATGCGGAGGGCCGACTTTGTATCTGCCAAGGGGAAGCATTTTTGTTGCGAAGATCATTTCAATGTAATGTGTATACTAGTATTCCGGTACTGCTTTCTTCCATGCTCCTTAGTATCAAAGTTCGGGTTACACCAAAAATATTCGAAAAGTGAATTATATCTGATTGAACCAAAAGTGAAAAAAATATTCCAATGTTGATAGTTGACAGTTCACGAATGGGAAAACCTGTATACAAAATGAGGTAATTCTAAAAAAGTTAACTTTATAACCGACAGCTTTTTTATTTAGAGTGCCTTTTTATAACTAAACATAAACAAGTTATAGCGATGGCCACTTCAAGCGCCACACCGTGTACAGCTCTATTCTACATTACAATGGGCATAAAAACAGCCAATAGTTGTTAACGTCGATACTCTAGGAGAATACATAATATCAAAATATTAAGGTACCGTATTATTCCTTACTTACCTTCCCGTTTTTACACCTCGCATTTTACATTTTAGCGCTTATGTAATCCCTAGTGTTATCAAAATATTCCATCACCATGAAAATATTGACTCCAGGTAAATTACCCGCATCAGCTCTTCTAAAGCTGTCTTCTAATGAACACGAACACATAATGGTCCTTAACTTTTAAATTGTTTTAAAAACGAAAGAAATCAAAAATACGTAACACGTGGTGTTTTCAAACCAGCAAATGAAACAAAATCCAACGATGGCAACGATTAATAATCTCCAACTAAGGCCCGGTTGCCACCGCTCGAAGCTCTTTGCCTGGTGTGACGTTAAGATGTACCACAGGTGATCTCACATTTTCAATTGCTCTTGCTCAGTTGTTAATTGATATATAAACCGGAAAATTTTGTGGAATACTTGAGATATGATTCACTCTTATAATATATATTTTTTAATAAAAAACTAAATTATCCTGAATGAGCCCATTCATTCAGTTTACTTTTCAGTTCCAGGACTTCCTTCTCTAGTATTTCGTTTTGTTTCCGCACTGCCTCAAGTTCTTTTATATAGGTTTTTGATAGTATTCACTTCTTTTTTCATTTCTTCATTTCCTTTTTGTATTATATTGAATAAGTCCCCATTTGTGATTGACATTTCAGGAGAGAAAATGTCTTTCAATCGTTTTGGTACACAGCTGTCTAAAACCCACTTTCGATCGGTGTGTGAAATATTGTTCGCACACAGTCGTTCCTTATCTGCTGCTTGTTTCTTTCGAAATAATTCTGGTTCTGTTCAAAATAGTGCATACAGACTTTTGCATGTATCGAAGCAATGAAATAACATATTATAATATAACTCACACGGGATTATTGACCATATAACACTTTATCACTGTACCAATTTTCACTTTTGAAGGTGCTTCTTTTCAGAAGTTACAGGTGACTTCAACTAAGGACCGTTTAAGCATAGATATGTTATCTGTTGTTGATTTTCAATATTAAGGGACATACTGTGTATATCATGGTTTTGTGAGACACAAGGATGAATATTCAAGAATTAATTTAATTTCAATTTTTTCCTCTGTAATATCTCCAAAAAATTGTCGTTATATTGAGATATACATCTGGAATCCAAAAAAGTCATTAACAATCGTGTCATTCCTAAAACATTGATTAAACATTTCAAAGAGAAAAGGGTGCACCCTGTATTTCTATGGAATTGTCCTCATTAACGAGAATCGATGTTTTACAACCGGCAACGTTGTGAAACAGCGGATAAGAATTTGAACTGCCCGCAACAAGCATAAATTCCATTCAATCACTATTTTCGACCAGTGTGAGTTGAACGTGTGGTTATTAAAACTTGCAGGTAAGAGTATATAACATTTTAATCCATTTTTTCACTTCTTGGACGAATTTTCCCTCCATTGAATGATTTTTTAACGTTTAGAGAACATATGGTATGATTTTTGCAGACTTGTATTTTTTAAATTCACATAACTACCTACATACTTAGACTTTTATATCGCCTTTCGAATATTTCAAGAGAAGCCCTGGCGACTGTTCGAAGAAAAGTTCCAATAGACACTGCCTGGAAAGTTCTTTGCGTTTATTAAACTTGCCGACAAGGGCAGCATAGAAGAGATCAATTCAGCAGTTTCAAACTGTGGACCGCAAGGGTTGGATTCCCATATATTTTGGAGGAGGGACAGTGGCGGATTTACCAGCAGGCTGAGTAGGCTAGAGCCTAGGGCGGCAAATTTTAAAGGGCGGCAGATTTGGTTCATACATTATTCCGATTTACAAAATAAAAAAAATATTATACACACACAATACGAATTACGAAAAATCGAAATATAGTCCTAGATACAGTGCTATGCTAAACACTGAATATTTCAACATCTCTACATAAACAATTGCTAAACGCTTTATTGAGTATACTTTAATGATCATGAATTTTTAGAATATTGCAATTGCGATTCGATATTATAGTCGAAATTTAGTTATTTTTACATATTTTCTTCATTGATAATTGCTATAATTTTTTCTCTGTATACCTAATAATTATGATACCTACTTACACAATTCAATCTTGATATAATATCGATGGTTTTATTATGATTGCTGCAGCAAATTTGCAAATTGCCAAATTAAATTTCAGATAGTTATTTCTTTATGCGTTGAAATACTGACTAAAATCGACTAATTTTTATTAAATGAAAAACTAGTTCGATATCTTATAGAGATATAGTCTTTTGATTTGAATTAATCGAATAACTGATATTTGGACAACTGCGACTTGACAATAAAAACATTTCCTCCACAAAATATGAAGTTAAACAATTTGCTGAATAGAAAATTGATACATTTCATCAATTGATTATTTCATTTGTAGAAAGAAAAAGTTTGCCTTAAGCGCTCATGTCGTACACGAATTATTTAAATTGGTTGTTTATCTTAGTATTTTTTGGTAACTTTTTCACAAAGCCAATGTTTTCAGAAAATGCCAGTCGAAATCAATTAATTATAATACGATAAAACAATACTAAGCGGCAATTTTTTATTCAACGGCTTCTCTCCAGTCAAATGAGTATGGGACATTCCATGCCAAATCGACCACTTCTTACCCCGCCCCCTTTTGATTTAGCTGAAACTTTTTTATCTTTTTTGACCTCATATCATGCTTTTCTAAAATTTTTCAAATTCTTTCACTCGATCAAAAAAAGTTACTAATTTTTCAAAAAAACGTCTCATCAATTTTGAAGTGGCAATAATTTTGTGAAAAATCAATTTTTTTTAATTTTCTGGTTTTGGATGTACTTTTTATAAAAGAAATATATCAAAAACATCCAAAGCGGTAATCACTCTTTTTTTTAATTTTTGAACAAATCAAAAATTTTTTCGTGATTACCATTATTAATCTTTTTTTTCGTTCTGTTATAGAAAATTTTGACATCTTTTATGAATCCTCAAATTTTTTCAGAGTGCTGTTTTGCCATTTTCTATTTTTCTTATAGATTGAATTTTTTTTTAATTCAGCTTATTACACTCTGAAAAAATTTGAGAATTTATGTTGCACCTTAAAATTTAAAAAAAAAATGAAGAAATTATTCATTTAGAGGCGGCAAAAATTAAATAGCCTACGGGCAGTAAATCTGTAAATCCGCCACTGAGGAGGGACGGTTGTTTTTGAAAATAAACTTTTGCACGGTTTCGGCTTATTGATGAGCCAGTGAATTTTCTTAGTCCTCAAAAATAGTTTTTGTTAAGATTAATTGATTTTTTGGATAGGTACTTTGATATTTCACAATCTGCAAAACATAGAATAAGTTATTGAAAAATTGATAGTATCATTAAAAAATCATAAGAATTTTATAGTAAATATTTTAAGTAATTCTTCTTTGAGCTTTGTCGAAAAAATTTGAGAAAAAGACAACTTTCTCAGAGAGAACAAAATAATAAAAATAATAATAATAATAAAAATAATAATAATAATAAAAATATGCTTTATTGTCTGAAGAAAAATCTTATTGACAAAGCTATGGTAAATATTGTTTTCTTAAAAGAAAAAAAACATAGTCGAGTACACAAAATCACAAAGTAACTGCTGGTAGATTAATAAAAATTTATGGAGTCATACCATACAAAATATAAAATTCGAATATCATATAAAAAATATTTGTTATATACAAAATAAATAAAATAACATGCGTACACACATATATAAAAATACATAAAAATGATGATTAAAAGGTATCGTCATAAAATTCTTGCAAACTATAATAGGGCCTCTCGATAAGAAAATTTTTTAAT
>WOGR01011475.1:0-10541 GCA_015342045.1 Leptinotarsa lineolata | reverse complement strand
GGAGTGGATCGAAATGATATTTTCTGAAAGTTCAACTCTTTTTGAAACGCATATTTGTAGGTTTGGGATTCAATGAGCTGATAAACCTCTTTCAATTGTGTTTCAGCCCCTTTGAAATTCGAACCTTGGTCTGAAAACAAAGTAGAACAGTGACCTCTTCGTGATAGAAATTGTTTCAATGCAGCTAAGAAACATTCAGTACATAAGGAGGAGGCAAGTTCAAGGTGGATGGCTTTCGTAGCTAAGCAAATGAATAAACAAACGTACGCCTTTTGTTTTTGAATACCCCTCCTTCGACTCATGGTGATGTGAAATGCTTCTTTATAATCAACTCAGGTTGAGAAGAAAGCTTTGGATTCATTAAGTCTTTATCTAGAGAGATCAGCCATGATTGGATAAGTAGGTTTAAGTTTCAGTTTGAAAAAGTGATTACACTTCCAGACACGTTGACGAGCAATATCGCGAGCAGATGAAATCCAATATTTTTGTCTTAATGTTGATTGCAATAAGTAAGGTCCAGTATGACAATTGATTTTATGGATGTAGTCGTTCAAAATATTTACGAACGCATCTGATTTTGGTAATAAAATGGAATGTTTATGTTCAAAACTAAGAGTAGAATTCATTAGTCTACCTCCAACTCTGAAAATAACATCTTTAATGAAATGTTTCAAATGGAATAAACGAGAAGGTAATGGTTTATGTTTCAAAATTTTTTCATATTTCCTACAAAAATGTCGTTGTTGAACCCCTTTTATCAAAGCGAGTTCTGCCTTTTCCAAATTTGCAATATCAACAACTTTACAAACAGGTAATATTTCGGCAAATCTCAGAACAAAAATGGTTGCCTTCAATACTTTCGACCAAGAAGAGAAATGATTTATGAGAGAATATAATGGTGATATTGTTTCATCAGATGATAATAGGATCAATTTTTCTTCCTCAATTTCATTGATTTCAACTTTATCTACAGACTCGACTGGCCACTCAGAGGGTTCTAATGTTACCCAGGAGGGTCCACGAAACCAAGGGGGGTGATTCATAAGCGCGAATGGAGGTGCAATCCGAGGTGTTCTGCTTACCAGAAACGAAATACCAATGTTTAGTTGGTAAATAACTACATAGATTCTGTTAGAAACATGAATTTTCCATTGCTTGGAGGGAGAATGTGTCCAACTGAAAGTAATCATGGAATCAGAAAAAGCATATACTTCATTTATTTCATTTAATTGCATGCGATGAAAGTTTAGCTAAAAGTACTGCTGCATTTAGCCCCAAACGAGGTAGGATGACTTTGGATGTAGGGCTAATTTATGATTGTGCACAAAGAAATGTTACTGTACTCGCATCTGAAAAGCCAATGAGAGATAGTAGGGAATTTTCAAATACTGAAATATGTCGAGGAACTTCAAAACTATCCAACATAGGTAATTCCCACTGAATTTTATTCCATATGTTTACTAAATTCTCCGGACCGGTTTGATCCCATTCAAATTTTAAATTCGAAAGTGTTTTGATTGAAATTTTCAGATATAGTGTTAAGGGGGCTGAAAAGCCAAGAGAATCAAAAGAGCGTGCTGGAAGAGATAAAATCGCACGTTTTGTACAAGGAGCAAACTGGTTCTCAACTTTAAAATTGAATTTGTTTTTCAGAGGATCCAACTGTAGGCCCAAAATTTTCAGCATAATCCTGTCAAATACTACTGGATTTGTAAATTTTAACGAATTTGGAATTTTGGATAGAAATACTCCGGAATTAGACATCCATTCAACCATCTGATGTCCATCAGATTGAAACAAATCCACTATTTGAGAATTAGCTTCAAAGGCCTTGGTAATTGATGAAAAGCTACTTACTTGGTCATCCATGTACATATCTCTTTCTATTGATACAATAGCTTCAGAATATTGTTTTGCTTCATCTTCAACTAATTGTTTAACAGTTCTCAAACTGACAAAAGGTGAAGGTTTCACACCAAACGTTACGGTATTCAATTGATAAATTGAAATAGGATCTTTCTGATGAAATCGCCACAATATCCTTTGATAATGCCGATACTCTTCAAGAATAATAATTTGTCTGAACATTTTTTGCAAATCTGAGGTTACCGCTATAAGAAAAAGTCTAAAATTCAATAGAATTGTGAAAGGATTATTTTGTAACTTCGGTCCCGTGTACGAAATATCATTAAAAGGAATATTTTTATCGGTTTTCATACTGCACAAACCGAACAAGGTTTGTTAATGCTCGCAACAGCTACAAATTTAGGATAAATGAGAGCGAAGAACTTCACAATCAGGAAATTAGGGATAAACTGCTTGCCAATCCTAACGGGTCTAAATTCTTCTGGTCGGTAGCTGAAGCTGTTGATCAAAACTTCACAAAATCCACAATTCCACCACTAACACGAGCGGATAGTTCAATTGCCAAAACAGCCACTAGCTGAACAATTTGCGTCCCACTCTACAGTCGATTTTCTGGGAAAGACTCCACCCACTATTCATACACTAGATTCCACAATGCCAGAAATAACTCTTTGACAACGCCTGGTCAGGCGAATTCTGAAACACCTCAATATCGACAACAATATCAACTTCTGGTCCTGAAGAAGTGCCTGTCATCGTACTCAAAAAGTGCGCAAATGAACTCGCATCAGTATTTTGACCAGTGTTTTTCCTTCTTGTTGGAAGATTGCACGCGTTCAGCCTATTCCCAAAAAGGGCAAAAAGAATTTTCCAAATAACTATAGACCAGTCGCTTTGCTATCAGTGATATCAAAAATCATGGAGAAAGCCGTAAACCAACATATCCTCAGATATTTGGAAGGCTTAAACATTTTGAGCGAGCATCAATATGGCTTTCGGAAACAAATATCAACAGGCGACTTTCTATCGTATGTCACTCATGTTTGGAATAGCGCAATCGAGAATCATGGAAGTCAAGAGCTGTTACGCTTGATATTTCTAAGGCCTTTGACCGTGAGTGGCATGAGGGTTTGCTGGCCAAACTTCGATGCTATGGCTTGTCGGTTGATTTTTGTGTATGGCTCTCAAGTTTCCAGAAAGAACGTTCCCTGCAAGTGGCCGTCGACGGATATCTCTCAAATACTTTCACCATCAACGCTGGTGTTCCCCAGGGATGCATATTATCTCGAACCCTATTTTTATTGTACATCAACAACATTCTGGAAAATTTGCTGACGACAGCACACTTGTCTTATCATTCCATTTGGATACCAGGAACTCAGTTGCGGCTGCACATCTTCACCGGCAGCAGAAAGTTGCATATCTTAATGAAGATCTAGAAGTAATTTCGAATTGGGGTAAAAGTAACCAGGTGCAATTCAATGCCATTGAACCCCAGGCATTGGTTTCCTCCAAAAAGATGAATGTCTCTGCACCGAATATAATCATGTCAGGACAGAAAATTCCACTTTCTGTTTGTTGGGTGTTAAAATGGAGACTAATATGTCTTGACACAATCATGTTGCTGGAATTGCAAGGGCTGCTTCTCAAAAGCTTGGAACACTATTCCGAACTAGAAAACTGTACACACCTCAGCAATTTTTGATGCTTTATAAAGCTCAGATCAGATCTTTTTTGAGGAATTGGTCTCATGTATAGAGCTCCGCCCCTAAACATATCCTGAAGCTACTGGATTCCATCCAAAAAAGAGACATCCGCCTGATTGGAAACGCATTCATAACTTACAACCTTGATAGTATGGAACATCAAAGATAGGTTGGAGATTTGCATTTCTTCTATAGATACTTTCATGGGAAGTGTTCAAGCAACTTGGCACATTTGATTCTACCAAGAGCGGTGCATATAAGAAATACGCGACGGACTGTGATTGCTCATCGTTTTGAAGTTCAACTCAGTACACCTCGAACTCCGTTGTTTGGGAATTCTTTCATTTGGAAAACTGCGTTCATATGGAATGAACTTCCTGAGAACGTTTTTTCCAATGGATTTAATCTCCAGCGATTCAAATCCAATGTGCTTGTATTTTTCTCAAAAAAAACCCGTGTTCTAGTTTCATGAAGTGTTCAGTGAAAATATCACAATGAAGTGTTACTTGTACTTCTTTATATTCAGGTATAATTTGAAGAGGACGAACACATTTTTGAGAAAAAAGTTTTGGATTTCTACTCCACCATCTCTATGAAAAAAATATATGAATATTCCAAAATCTACCCAAAAATCAATCTCTTCTAAAAATGTACCTCTCTCAATTTAGGAATACAAAATGTGTTTTGAAAGTTACAATGAGCAATTTGGGCAGACACGTAAATAACCCGTTCATGAATATTGAAATAAGCAGTGGTCCTTGATGATATACACAATTTCATGGGTTACCACAAGGTACAGTGATCGAACAGTTCATTCTAAATATTTTTTCGTTCTAATTATGAAATAATACGGGAAGAATTAACGTACTGACTGACGAATTGATGAAAATTACCTTATGAAATCACGTCGTTATGCAGTTTCATTTACGATATCAGGTCAATAGATTTAAAAAAAACACATTGAGGGTTCAATGGGTATAAATCAAGTGATCTGGTAGGCTATACTGTTCTCGTTCCGATCTGGAAATGTTCTATTTACAAACTCCCGCACATTTTTAGTGAAATGTGACGGTGCCCCATCCTGTTAAAACCAGATTTTACGGTCTAAAGTAGTGATTGCGAACCTTTTGAGCTCGGGGTGTCGACATTTGGAAAATTGGAACATAATTTTCGTGGCGTGTTACACATCACAAAAGTGAAGACTGAAAAAATAAAAATATTTTTCGAATTAATTGATTTAAAAAAATTGAGAACATTATAAAATAAGTGACTTTTTTGGTGTTGAAGTTTGTCTGCTGATTTTTTTTAGAGTTTATACTTGATACATTTCAAAGCCGAGCAAGCGAAACTGACTTCATATGTTACCCGATTCCTTTTGTTTGTCTCAATATTATTCAATGCTGAGAACAATGTTCCGCAATATGTGGATGAAAATATTGTTAGCAAAGCCATTGCTAAATCTTTCAAGTTGGTATAAGTATCAGGTAATCTGTTCTTCATAGTTGTACATATTTTCATCATCTTCTGAACGATTTTGTTCCATATTATCAACTACTGATCTCAATTCAATAAATCCTTGAGTCCAAATGCTATCCAAAAATCTACCAATCGCATCTTTGATTCGTTAATTTGAATCCATTGAGAATCCTTCAATTCCAGAAAAAAATCAATCATTTCATGAAAAAAGTTAATGAATCCAGCAATAAAAGTGAAACAGCAAACCAATGAAACCAAAAGTATTTCTATAAATCATGATGATAAATGAATTACTGTTGAACGAAAACTCCCAGAAACATTCGGAGATTATTCTTTGAATATTATAGATGAAAAAATTGAAATTCATTTCAAAGGAAGCCATTTACGAAGGGGAACTACAATGTTAAATGTCAATACAACAATGTTTTTTTACCGGCCACAGGGGTAGACTTAAAAAATATTGTGGAATTGCTACCTGAAAAAAGGGACAGGATATGATGAGGTTTCTATCGAACTTGTCAAAGAATGTTTCGATATTATATCTGAACCGCACCGAATAAATGTATTTCTTTCAGAGGCTGTTCTAATCTTCTTGAAATCGCACTATTAATTCCGTCATTGAAACGTGGCGATTGCACTAACAGAGAATTATCGCTACATATCGATTATCAGCGTCTTCTCTGAAATCTTTGAAAATATTATATCGCGCAGAATTAATGGCTACCTGGGAAGATTCGACTTGATTACCAAGTGCCAATATGGCTTTTGAAAAAATCATTCAACGGAAACAGCAACACTCAAATTGGTTCAACAAGTCCATGATTCAATAAATGAGAAAAAAGTTGTTGTGGGACTTCTTTTCGACTTGAGTAGTACTTTCGATACTCTGAGTATCGAAATTATTTCTGGAAAACTCCTCAACATTGCTATCAGAGGCAATATCACTGTGTGACTGTTGAGTATTCATTTCATCCGGTGTTTTGCTCGATAAAACTGTATCACTGTGTGATATTGCCTCTGATACCAATATTGTGTCTTTTAACTGGCCGATATTTCAATGTGAAACATAATATTATATTATATGACGAGTAATCTGCTTCAACAGGAACACCATAGGAACGTATTCTTGGTCCGCTGAAATTTTAACTTTATGTCAATGATCTTCTTGATAACATAAGTTATGGTAAATTATACTTTTATGCAGATGATACGTCTATCATTTTATCGAGCAAAACACCGGATAAAATGAATACTCAAGTCAACACTGTATTGCAAGAAGTCAGTGAGTGTTGTTTGGAAAACAGACTTATCGTTAATATCGATAAAACTGCTTGTATTGAATTTGCATATTCTCCTCGAAGTCTACGTAACTTCACTTCCGATTTTATCAATGAATCTCTGAGATCAACAACTTGTACAAAGTTTTTAGGAACAATGATTGATTCCCTTTCCACATGGACGATTCACATAGAGTGTATCTGAACCAATCGTATTACCTAATAAAATCACTGAAAAGTAAACTAGATACCAAATCTGTACAAATGATTTAACTACATTATTATTGGAGACGTGAACCTTCCTCCAGCTCGAACTCTCCTTAATTGCCATTCTACTGACCCTTCTGCTGAATTGAAATAATTTTTGAAACCATCCCTAACTGCCAAAGCATCTGTTTTCGAATTTCCATCATTATTTTTTAAGTCTTGTAGTCCTCTCATGTTTGAAATAAAAATATTCAAATCATTGTCTGTCCAGTGACACGTGTCATTCCTAAGAAAATTGTACAAGCAGCATGTAGCCATTACAACACTCACAATGTGTTCTTGAGACATAGACAACCTACGTTCGAAAATTCTAAATTTCCGTGCCAATATTACAAACGTATTTTCCACAGTATTTCTAGCACGACTCAACCGATAGTTAAACGCTTGTTTTTCTTCGTTTCTTTGTGCATCGTCGCGTGAGTATAGTCGCATCAAATTCGTGCATAATAGGAAAGCTTTGTCACCAATTATGACGTGAGGTAATACGTCATTGCCCCCTGGTAACTTTCAATGTTGATATTGCCAATTCTCTACCATGCACAAGCACCATTTTTGTAATTCGTTCAGTTCTACTTCAAAACCGTTAACGGTGTAGAAACAACTGAAACTTTTTTTCATGATTTCACGTCTGTCTAGCACAGTGTTTCTTAACCTTATAGTCATGCGGGAACATTTGACAAAATTTCTGTCAGGCCATGGACCACCAAATTGGTTAATTAGTTTGTAGTTAATATAAATTTTCTTACGATAAGTACAAATAAATACACTACAGTACAGTAGATGAATGGAATGGTTGTTCTAATTCATCTATAAATAATATATGCATAAAATTATTTATTGTCCTTTAATCAGGTAACATCTGTAACTGTGATTGCATACTTTTTACTAAATTCTGAATCCTTGGTTCAGTGTTACTTAAACTCGAACACATATCGGCAGTGGCATCCAACCGATTTCGGTGTTTGTTTTCAATTATCAGAAGTGCTGAAAACCCCTGTTCACATAGATATGTCGAAGAAAATAAAGTTAGATAACGAATAGCAATGTCTCGAAGTTTTGGTAAAGAAATTACCTTTTTGCTCAAAAACTCTTCAAGATTGATTCCTGATACGAATTTATCTTTTAAGTTGCTGTCGTGTTGCATATCAATTACTTTTTCTTGAACTTCATCAGGCACTTCAGGAACGTTTACAAATAATGAATTGCGGATCAGTTTTGGAATACTTTTATCCTCGCGGTCGGGAAATTAGCGATTGAATTAAATTTTTCAGTTTTTCAAATGTAATATCATGTTTTTTTGTATTTATCCTTCAATTTCAGCACTTTATCCATCAATGATTTGGATAAGCTTATCAATCACAGAAAAGATATTACTTTCGACCTTGTTGATCCATAGCTCGAATTTGGCGATAAAGACACTGACTTTATCTTCATAAGCAAAAATATTGCTCATGCCTTGGAACTTCAAATTTCCTGACTCTTGCAGTAGAAGGTTTAATTTATTTAGTTGCGCAAAAAAATCGATCAAATAAGCAAAATCACTTTGAAATTTGGACTCGCACAACGTCAGTAGCATGTTTCCTTTGGAAAGCCAACGCACTTCAGTGTGGAAGAGCAAAGTTTCATATTCAGAGTTCATATCAGAACACAAAATTGTTTGACGAGTATTGAGTGCACTCTTTCTAATGAAATTTACTACTTTTATAGCTATTTCCATCGTCCAAGCAGAGCATTCTGGAAGCGACTTGGCAGCTAGTGTTTGACGATGAATAACGCAGTGCGTCGTAACTGCAAACGGATTTTTGGTTTTCATCAATGCTGCAAGACCAGAGCGGGAACCAAGCATAGCAGGAGCACCATCCGTACAAAACCCCACAAGTCGTTTCCACATAAGTCCATGTTTCTCCATATATTTACCTATTGCATCCATAACATCTGCACCTTGCGACGTCGTTTCAAGTTCTTGAGAAAATAGTAACTCTTCATTGAACATTTTATTGTCATCCAAAAACCTAATAAATACAAGTAATTGACAACATTGCGAAACGTCAGTAGATTCATCACATTGTAATGCGAAATAGGGACTTCTTTTTATTTTATCAATTACTTGTTTTTCAATATCAGTTGACATTTTTTGAATAAGTGACTTCACTGTGTGGTTAGAAAGTGGTATTTCACGTATTTTTTTCTGAACTTCCTGGCCTAAAAGCTCTTCTGCAACTTTGAGCATACATTGCTTCATTAGAGATTACTCGATTGTGTGTGCTTTTTTCAGATGTTGCATAACTAGATCCACTGGGTCCAAGTTTCATTTTTATAAGTTTTGTTAATTTACCTTCGAAGAATTCTCGCGAACGGTTACAATAACAACACGATACAACGCGATCCGCGTTGTATCGTGTCGACTCACCTAACGTATTTATTAGGACGGCTCCGCAGACCGCTTGGGATGCTTCCAGGGACCACCGGTTAAGAACCACTGCCTAGCAGTATATGAAAAATGGAAATCAGAGGGTAATGTTGCCCACTTTTGAAAGAAATGGCTACACGCCTCAAGAATTTTACATCAGAAATTATTCAATTTACTCTTTTTGTGTTACAAATATAACAAGTTGCATATGTTGGACATGCTGACAGCAAGTGCATAGGGGGCTCAGGCGCCTTGTGTCAGGAACCTCGAGACCAATCATGCGACTGCGATAGACTAAGGTGTTAAAGATACCATTCTGGCAGGCCATGATGAAACCCTCAGTTTTCAATTTCAGCTGACTCGACCTGAGGAAAGCGTAGGTGAGGCGCTTTGATAAGCTGGGGTCTTTAATGTTTTTGAAGAAGACCCCATGCATTGGCTTATCCTTGCGTTGCCGCAGGAGTAAATTGATTATTATTATTGTGATGATCATTACTAGTATTATAACCCAACGTAGCACAGAACAGAGAGACAATAACCGGTTGGTTGATATGAGTGGTTTGTTCTACTCGTTCAGTCAACAAGTATGTGGAACGGTTGTTAGAGGCTGATGGCAGGACGATCGATTTTTAAAGCATGTAATCTGATCAGTGATAGGTCAGACTCCGTTAATTCCGAGCTCCGCCCATCATCTGCGAATAATCTATTGTTTGTCGTTTTTTGGAGATAAAATTGATAGTTAGTCGAAGATTTGAGAATGAAGTTGGTGAAAATAGACATGTAGTTTATATTTAACTAGTGGACATGGCGAACGTCGTTCCGCCTAACAGTCAATGAATGAGTCGATTCAGGATTTCAAAATTGATACAGAATTATCAAGTATAATAAAATAAATAGGCATTCATAGTAAGAGTACACTATTCAGTAAAGCACCCTGTGATATGCATGTTAGCTGTTAGTTGCGTTCATTATAATATGTCACTATTACCACTGACGATTCGCCTCTTTCATCATTATTCAATACTTATTATCCTATTTTCGATGAAGACAAATTCAAAAACACAAAAATCATAAAAATTGGAGTCTTCGAGTTATTATTATTATTATTATCATTTTTATTGATGAAATATCATATTTCAATACTCATTATTCTCTTTCCGGTATAGAAAAATCCAAAAAGACAAAAGTCATAAAAATAGGTCTAGCTGTTCTTCAGTTCTTTCATTATCACTCTTATTTTTCATGAAATATCATATTTTCATACTCATTATCCTATTCTCGACATAGATAAATCCATAAACGAATAAATCATAAACATTGGTCCAGCCGTTCTTGAGTTCTTTTATTATTATTACTATTATATGGTTTTCGTGAAAGCAAAAGCACTCAAGACGTCATTGCAAAACTTACTTGTATGATATATAACGCTGTTGATAGCAAGAAAAGTTGTTTGGGTGTTTTCATAGATCTAGCAAAAGCTTTCGACACGGTTCGTCACGAGCTTTTGCTAGAGAAGTGGTGTTCGATTTGTTTAGAAAT
>WOGR01011474.1:0-10541 GCA_015342045.1 Leptinotarsa lineolata | reverse complement strand
AAATAGCCAGACAAGCCTGTCTCTGTATGCCAGAGAGCTTCGCCTGTGCCGTTTTCTGTAAAGCTTTCGGCCACCAAGCAATTGCTCCATAAGTGATAATTGGTCTAACAATCATCACGTATATTCAATGAATTTGTTTGGGGCTGTTCGAGAGTCCAACAATTTGTATCGGATGCTTTTTCGAACCATTGTTGATCAAGTTAACAATGTTAAACAAGATAGTATTAAAGTATGGCATGAACGTCTTGCACACATAAACATAAAATCATTGAAAGATATAGCTTCGAAAAAATTAGTGACAGGAGTTAAATTCGGCGACACTGACAATTTTTTCTGTGAAGGTTGTGTATATGGAAAACACCAAAAATTACCTTTCACGAAAAAATCTGACAGGAAAATGGAACCAGGTGAATTAGTTCACAGTAATTTATGTGGACTAATGGAAACACCCTCAGCACAAAGAACAAAATATTTTGTATTCTTCAAAGATGATTTCTCTGGATACAGAGTAGTGTATTTTATTAGACATAAATGCCATGTTCTTGATAGTTCCAAAACATTCTACAGTCTATGTAAGAATAAATTTGGATACCCCATTAAGATACTTCGTGTAGACAATGGAACTGAGTATTGTAACAAAGACTTCCGAAGTTACATAGGGCAACAAATAATAGAAATAGAGAACACAGCTCCATCTTCTCCACAGCACAATGGAAGGGCAGAACGTGACAACAGAACAAAAGTAGAAAGTGCACGATCAATGTTACATGGAGCTGGTGTGCCAAAATATCTCTGGGCTGAAGCAGTAAATGTTGCTGTTTGTATTTTAAATCTTACTCCAACCACCCAAGTTGTCAATTCCACTCCTTATGAGCTCTGGGCAGGCAAGAAACTGATCCTGTCTTATGCCAGAATATTTGGAAGTGGAGCATATGTTTATGTTCCTCACGTTGAAAGATCAAAATTACATCCAAAAAGTAGAGAACTCATACTTGTCGGATATGAAGGCAACTCCACTAATTGTAGACTATTCGACCCTGTAAGTGAAAAGATAACTATTTCTAGAAATATAATTTCCAATGAAAGTGTCAAAGGTTTTGTGCATCAAGAAAATATGTTCCCAATTTCCATAGAAAACGATGACGATGTGACACGTTGGCCAGAAGTTTGTGAAAGTGGGAATTTAGATTTTGAAAATATTGAACAAGCAAATTCAAATCAACGTCCAGTTAAACTAAAAGACTTTCCCAAAATGTTGAAGATTTTGAGCTGAACTATGTAGACGTAGATGTTCCAAATACGTATGAAGAAGTCATGCAATGCAAAGAGTCACACCGCTGGAGGGATGCCATTGAAGAAGAAATAGATGCTCTAGAAAAGAATGACACTTGGGAGTTAACTGAATTACCATTCAATAAAAAAGCAATTGGTTCAAAATGGGTTCTCAAAGTTGAAAGACATCCCGATGGAACTATATCTCGTTACAAAGCCAGATTATGTGCTGAAGGTTTCGCACAAAAGCAAGGAGTTGACTATAACGAAATTTTCTCACCCACAATAAGGTACGATTCAGTTCGTATCTTATTAGGTATTTCTGTCAGACATAAATGTGACATGATGCAGTTTGACGTCGAATCTGCTTTTCTGAATGGTGAATTATAAGATGAAATCTACATGCACATACCAAGCGGAATGAATGCTTCATTAAATAAAGTATACTTATACTTCCTATTTTAAAAATTGGGAGTTATACCTATCATTCGAAGGGGGTTGCAGGTAGGGGTGGCATTTTTCCTTTGAAGTATTTCAAATTAGGATTTAAATTTGACGCATCTTGGTTTTTTTAAATATGTATAATAACTGAAATGATGAATTTATTCTTTGGCTTTTACAAACTGAATATTTGAATTATTGATTCACTGATTTGATTGTTTAGGGAGTTTTTCATTCCTGTTGTAATGGTAACCTCTCATTTCATTGAGTTTCAGATAGCGACTGATAAAATTGACAAAGTGACAGGTTTGGGATACTCCATAAAGGAATTTACTTTGTTTACAGATTTTTTGTTTCTTCAAATATTGGTGAGAATTAATGGAGAATCAAAGTTTCGTCAAAAAATTATATGAAATATAATTTCTCCAAATTTCAGCTGAACTATTTACTGGCACCTATAACTGATACAAATTTGCAGATCAAACTGAACACACGGTATAACTACAAAAAATATAACAAAAAATTTTGATGGTGTGAAAAATTGTTTCTCCAATAATGTCCCTTTCATTATAATATACCAGTTCTTTCCTGAATGAAAGACAAAACCAGTTGTTTTGGTTTCAGATTGATGCCACAAAGAGTTGCTTGAGAATCTGATAATAAGGCTCCAACATTTTTTCATTCTGAGAAATGGAAAATCCAAAATTATTTGGTACGAATATCTTTATTCAAACATGTTCCCGCATTTCGAACAATTATTAATGGGGGCACTTACAATTTTTGTAACAAATTTGTATGGCCCAATATAAGGAACTCTACTATTTTCCATCTCGTATAGTTTCAACAAACAAACAATACAGTAGTTACAGTAACACATTCAATTGAATAATTTGCTATTTGAATATGAATTAAAAAATATACAGTGATTGAATAACGAAGTAAAATATTCACTTTATTGAACATTTTCCCGTGTGGAAATGAGTTGCTCGAATCTGAACAATTTATCTAGAAACGTCTTGATTATTCCACACAGAGACTGTTTCTTAACTTCTGTTAGGCACTCCAGAGTTTCTAATGCGTTTTCACGGAATTCATTAACTTCATCAAGAACAAGTTCTATCAATTCTTTCTGTTGTGCTCGTGTTAGATCATTTCTGATGAAGAGCTCGACTTCCTTGTATTTTCGCTTTTTCATTCCCATCAATACGAACAATCCAAAGAAGAAACCTGAAAAATATATAATAAGTATTACAGGGAACGTCGTAACAGTATTTATGAAATTATTTGATCGTGGAAAAACGTTCTCAAGAAGTTGGTGACCCAGTTCCCCAGATGAAAGAGTTTTTAAACAGCGAAGTTCGAGGTGTACTGATATGAACTTCAAAACGATAAGCAGCCACAGTCCGTCGCGTATTTCTGATATGCACCGCTCTTGGTGGAGTCAAATGTGCCAAGTCCCTTGAACACTTTCCGTGAAAGTATCTATAAAAGAGAGAGAAATCTCCAACCCTTCTTCGATGTTCCAGACTATCAAGGTTGCAAGTTATGTTTGCGTCTCCAATCAGGCGAATGGCTCTTTTCTGGATGGAATCCAGCAGCTTCAGTGTATGTTTAGGGGCGGAGCTCCATACATGAGAACAATACTCCAAAGTAGGTCTGATCTGAGCTTTATAAAGCATCAAAAGTTGCTGAGGTGTGTACAGTTCTCTGGTTCGAAATAGTGTTCCAAGATTTCGAGAAGCAGCCTTTGCAATTCCAGCAACATGATTGTGTCAAGACATATTGGTTTTCATTTCAACCCCCAACATAATTTTCGAAGTAGACAGCGGAATTGTCAGTTCTCCGGTTCAGAGACATTCATCTTCCTGGAGAAAATCGATGCCTGGGTTTTCGTGGCATTGAATTTAACCTAGTTACATTCACCCCGATTCGAAATTACTTCTAGAACCTCATTAAGACATGCAACCTCCTGCTGCCGGTGAAGATGTGAATCCGCAGCCGATGACCTGATATCCAAATGGAATGAAGAGATATGAAATGATTTAAAATCATTGAAAGAACCAATACAATTGGAATATAAAAAGAATAGCTGAAAACAACAATTATATTGAGCACAAAATCCCTAAAATGAAAGTACAGTGAAATGAAATATAGGCAAGAAATAGAGAATTCCACAATTAAAAAAAAATCAATAAAAATTGAGAGATTTCATATCAAGTTCCTTCACAACGTTTCGATTGTTAGTTCCACAGTCGTCTTTGGGTGATGACTGGACTGATTTCTCCGAGAAATGACTATTTATCGATCATCCTAGTACTTTCATTAATCTCCTCTTTCCTCTAGCTGCTCTACCAGTTTGGCGAGAGATGGCCGTTTTTTGCTCGATTATGGGTTTCCATATGTTGCGTATTTCCATACTAGCTTGGCTAAATGCGTTGTTGGGCAACATATACATATATTCCTCCCTGTGGATGATCTCAGCTTGGGACCAAACACTCAATGTTATGTGCTCTGTTATTTATGTTTTGCTGGTTTCCCCTCGCTGTGTGTGTTTCTTGTGCTTTCCAATGCGAACTTTCAATAGCCTCTTAGCTTCACCGATATAGGATTTTACACACTCACAGGGTATCAAGTAAATGCAATTCTAGAAATATCAGCGCACGTTTGGTAGCCTGGTTTTGTGAGGCTACTACGTATAGTGTTTCCGTATGTGAAGCAGGTTCTGATGGGGTACTTCGACCCAATTCTTCTTATCCTTTTTTACAGACCTCTGATGTGGGGAAGTGTAAGCAATGGCTGTGACGGCTTCTTTTCCCTGCGAGGCTCTTCCTGTCTTTTAGCCAAAGTCTAGTTCGATGGTGAAACAGACTTTGACTAAAAGACAGCAAGAACCTCGCAATGAAGAG
Organism: Leptinotarsa lineolata; assembly: GCA_015342045.1. NCBI lineage: Eukaryota > Metazoa > Arthropoda > Insecta > Coleoptera > Chrysomelidae > Leptinotarsa > Leptinotarsa lineolata. The sequence continues at coordinate 5,922 of WOGR01011474.1, read as the reverse complement.
AAGCCGTCACAACCAGTGCTTGCACTTGTCTACTTCAGAGGATCATCGGAGAAGTATTGGGTCCAATTACAACATCAGAAACTGCTTCAGATTCGAAAACACTATCAGTAGCAGCCTCAGAAAAATTAGGCCATCAAACGCGGACTTCGATTTCAAGAATTGCAAAATCAGATTATGTTTGTACTCATCAACATAATATCGAGTGGTCCTGAGCTGAGATCCTCCACAGGGAGCAACAATGGTTTAAGAGGATATTTCAAGAAGCTGCATATATGTTGTCCGAGAACGTATTCAGTCAAGTTAGCGTAGAGATACGCAACATATGAAAACCCATCATTAAGCGGAAAACAGTCAACACCCGCCAAACGGACATCTCCCGCTAAACCGGTGAAGCGAAGAAAGGTAAGAGTGGATAAGTGAAAGTACTTGAATGACATATAAATAGTTATATCTCGGAGGAATCAGTCCAGACATCTTTTGAAGACGATTGTGAATACTAACAATCAAAACGTCGTGAAGAAACTTGCCTTTTTTAAAGGACAAAAGTACTATAGGATGAACCTTAAGGCGCTCTGAGAACGGTGCTTGTACGAAAGTAGTGCTTCACATTGGTTTTGAATCACTGGAGATCAAATCCATTGGGAAAAACGTTCTCAGGAAGTTTATCCAGATGAACACAGTTCTCCAAATGAAAGAGTTTTCAAACAGCGAAGTTCTAGGTGTACTGAGTTGAATTTCAAAACGATGAGCAGCTACAGCCTGTTGCCTATTTCTGATATTTATCGCTCTTGGTGGAATCAAATGTGCCAAGTCCCTTGAATACTTCCCGTGAAAGTATCTACGGTGCGGTCAATATGTATGGAATAAATTCATTTTTAGCGTTATTATGTACTATGTGAAAAAAACCACAAACAGGTCGATTTACAGTATGAAAATATTATTCCCCTCCAGCACCCTTTCTGAATTATAAGCACCCCCTTGAAAATTTTAAATAGTAAAGGGGGTCGTGTGGCACCTCGTTGGAAAGGGATTTCAGTCCTCTATTCAGCAATATGAAGTGTTTTGAGTTTGGTGCTTACTTGGTGCTTACTTGGTGCTTACCAGCTTACTTGCAATGTTTAGTTATTCATTTTTCAATTTTTTAATTTGGAGAAAATTGAATCAAAGCGTCAGGCGTAAAAATAATTTTCTAAAATTTGATAAGAAGGTGAAGAAGAAGTATCCAAAATTATCGAAGTAGACTGGCAGAAAAGGATTAAAAAATTAATTTTAATTGAAAAAGACTGTATGGAGATTGGACACGTCCATATTAGTGGTGGAAATGAATTCATTATTGATTTAAATGACGACACTGATAGTGAAAAGAAGAATATAGAAGTGTGAAATATTTTCAATTATCACCCTGTTATTTGAATCCCTCCTCTCCCACTCAGCTACATAAACGAAATATATTGTGATTCTTATATAATCAAAAATTATTCTTGAATAATGGAATCAGATAGCTCCCTAACTCTATTCTTAAAGCGGAGCTGTTGAAAGAGGTTGCACTATATTGTTTACTTGAACTATACAGAACTTTTGATGTGCCGTGCTCAAAAATATGTTTTATAGATGCGAAACCTATTTAAATATTGAAGTTTATTAGTATGGTTTTTATATGGTCACCTGTGAATGCTTCATAGAATCCTAGAAGGAAAGTTGATACCAAACTGAAGCTAGCGAAAACAATTGCCGCTGTTAACAACTTATTTATATGTGGACGAAGTGTCAATTTCAATTCCTGATCTTGGGCTAGCAACACACAAAATTCCAATTGCTCTTGTTGACGGTTCATTCTGGAAGTTATACTGTTTTTATCTTCAGATTGTTGATCTTTCACTCACAATGAAATTCGAATCCAGTTGAGCGGTACATTCCACCTTCTGAGTGGGGGGGCTTATCGGTTTTTATGACTGTTTTTCAGTGTTCAAGTCATAAGCGCCACTTTTAGTTGAGTTTTTGGGAAAAGGGCAAAGATGATATTCGAATAATTATCATAAAAGTTTTATAGAAATTTCTGGATTTCATCTGATTTAATGAACACCTGAGGTGCGTACCAAGTATGTTCAGAAAATAACGATAATTTTCGTTTTTTGAAAAAATATTCATTTATTCGTCTACATCAATTCTGTTGCCTTCGAAATATTATCTATCAGAGCTATTTTCAACTCTTGATACATTTCTCAAACTCGATCTTTGGGATAGCGTTTGACTCTCTCGGGGATACACTTATAAAACGACGGTTTTCTGAAGTTCTCTTAATTTTTGGAAATATGAAAAAGTCACAGGGAGCCATGTCTGGCGAATGTAGAGGCTGACGCATCAATACAGTTTTGTTACCAGCAATGACGTGTGAACAGGTGCCAAAGCAATCAATTGTTTTTCCACAAATCCAAGCGTTCACTCTGAGATGCTTCAGGCAAACTGCGTTGAAGTAGCAGGTAGTACTCCTTTTGACCTTATGGACATAATTGATGATGTACTTTGCCTTTCGAGTCGATAAACACAGTGAGCATAAACTTCACGTTTGAATCTTTCCAGTGGAGCCATTCTGGCTCCACTGGTTTATGTGGAATAAACTTCCTGGGAATGTTTTTCCAAATGGATTCAATCTCCAGCGATTCAAATCCAATGTGAATCGCTACTTTCGCACAGGCACTGCTCTTAGAGTGCCTTGAGTATTTTCCTGTAGTGCTTGTGTGTAATAAAATGAACTCGCCAGAGTTCACGTATCAACCAATTATCAATTTCAACATTAAAAAACGATTTCAACACAGGAGACTTGTTTATTATTCAATAAACATTACTAATTCGTGGATGTTTAAATTTTCAAGCATGATTGAAAATTGAGTTTTCAACTTTTTTCTCCCACAAGTAAAACATCATAGACATGACTCAAATCATGCCCCTCTGCGAGAAGATGGGACCAGAATTGATTTTCTCATTCATGAAACTAATTTTGTGTCCTTTTACTCTTTGGGAAAATGTTCTATCAGTCTGGCTAATATAAAGGTTCGGGCCAGAATCACAACTTAACTAATATACTACTACACACGGTAGTGTAGAGGTTAGCACATCCAGCTTTCAAGCGGAAGACCTGGGTTTGATTCCCCGTCGGGCCAACGTACTGGGTAATCGCACGTTAAAAGGTAAGGCCTCCTTAATCCATTGCTCGCACTAGTTTCGACTTCTGAGGGTTGACGTTCGTCAGCTGGTTAACGGAACGAACAATTTTAGAACAATTTATTTTTACATATTCATGATACAAACCCAAACATTCAGGTATGTACATTTAAAATTTTAGCTATAAGTAGTATCGAAAACTTTCGATAAATTTTAACAGAATTGATTATTCAGCCGTAAAAGCGTTTTTTCGTTGAATGCACTTTGTAGAACATATACAGGCCGTTGCTTTTATCATGTGGCAACATTATTTCGATTGATTAATTCTGCATCTACTCAGGCACTCAACACATTGCTCTTATCATATAACTCAATAATGTCAGTTCAATAACCAACATGAATCCCACAACATTCATCTACTACTATATTTGCACAAACATGGATGAAGAAAAATTGACTTGCAGTGTTATCCCAGCCGGACTATCAGATCATGAAGGTATAATTTTAGAATTCCCTATTGAAAGTAATAACTCAAAAAAATAATTCAAGTTGGGCTACAAAAATTTTAACAAATTTAAACACAAATGCGAGCAAACTGCATGGGAAGAGGTTTTGTCTACAAGTGATTCTTTAGACGCCTTTCAAGGATTATTAACCAGAGTTTTTGAAGAATGTTTTCCCAAACTGAAATAAAGATTGAAAAAATTAAATAAATGAATCGTAGATTACACATGGCATAAAAGTTTCTGCGACCAACTTGAGATCACTACACTCAATACGAAAATATTTTTCCGATGAATTTTTCATAACATTTTTCAACAAATATTGCCAAATATGGCGGGTAATTAAACATGCAAAGGAAATTCATTAAAAGATCAGAATAAACAAGGCTGATGATAAAATCAAATGAAACTGAGCTATAGTTAATAGTCTAAGAAATAAATCAAATTTAATTCCGGAACACGTCAATATGGATCCAGAAACACTCTATAATTTTTATTGCACAATTGCTCAAAAACTAACTTTATTCCTTGTTCCTACTTCAAATCCAATGGATTATTTGGATAATGTATATATGCCCAATAACTTTCATTTTGAAGATACAAATGTATTATAGCTGAAAGAAAACTTGCAAGAATAAAAGAAACGAAAATGCAACGGGCATTGATAAAATGTCAGTGAAAATTTCGAATAACCTTCCCAATTCCGCTTTGAATACACTAGTAATGGCTACAAATAAATCTTTTTCCCTTGGAAAATTTTCTCCGTGTTTAAAAACAACTCTTGTAATTTCTCTATTCAAAAGCGGTAATGCGGAAGATCCAAATAACTTTAGACCTATCTTCATGGTGAAAAAAAGACTATTAGCTTTTTTTTATGAATACAATATATTAACCGGATATCAGCCTGGCTTTCAGGAGGCAGAAGGCATAAATGATGCAATATTTTTCTTTCTTGAACATGTACACACACACACACACCTGAACAATGGGGAGGTCGTAGCTGCAGTAATCTGCGACTTCTCCAAAGCTTTTGATTGTATTAATCATGATCTTCTTTTGCAAAAGTTGGACTGCTATGGCTTAAGAGGAGTGTGTAATGACTGGTTGAGGTCTTTCATAAGTGATAGAAAACAGTTAGTGAGATCAAACGAAAAAAAAACTATCACACACTAAGGATATCCTGTGGGGTGTTCCAGAAGGATCAGTACTGGGTCCGATCCGTTTCCGATATGTATATGGTTGTGAAAAAATGGTATATCATTCCCTGGTTGAGTCTCACCTGAGTGATGATGTTGCTTTCTGGGAAATTTGCAGTCATCAACTTTTTCATTCAGTGTTTCTTTTGCAAAAGCGAGCGGTTAGATACTTATGCAAGGCGGGAGTGCGTGAGTCATGTAGACCATTATTTTTGAGAGAAAAAATCCTCACTGTTACTTGCATTTTCATTCTGAAAACTGTTTGCCTGATTTACAAGAAACATAATATGATTGGGACTACGGAACATATAAACTACATAACCCGGCAAGTAACAGAAAATGAAATACATCTTCCTGTTCCAAAAACAAGTCAGACAAAGTATTTTTCAATTAATGAAAGTAAAAAGCTGTTTAATCACATTCTTTACGAAATTAGGAAGGAGAAAAGCTATGAAAAGTTCAGAAAACTTGTTAAAGATGCCCTTGCAGCAAAAGCGTACTACAATCTGAATGAATATTACAATGAAACCTTGCTGTGATTGATTACATGTGTTTTTATTTTTCAGTTGTTGTTGTTTATATTGATACCTACATTCCAAATCATATTTTATTGTGTGATAAATCATATTTTTATAGTCATGACATGTGAATTTATGTTCGAATTGTGTTCAGTTGTTTTTTTTACATTTTTTGAAAGTGACTATACAAACTATTTTTTCGTCAAACTTCTATTTTTTATTGTTATATTTCATCTACTTGATATGTGAACTTAGTTTGGCTTAAATTTTATTTCTGGGTATTTGGGTTTTTAAATTTGTCTCTTTTCTTTTACTCTTCGTAGTGCCATACATACCAGATTTTTCAACAAGCTCCTTCAATAAGATTGCATTTTCTTGGACAATAAAGTATATATCATTATTATATTGTCAAATGAAAAAAAGTAACTATCGAACAGTACAGTGGTCAACGTTTGTTTGAAGGTGAATGACAATGTTTCGTGGTGAATTTCAGCAGTTCGGACTTCCATTGTCTAAAAATTTGTAAAATGATTCGAATTCCCT
>WOGR01011473.1:0-10541 GCA_015342045.1 Leptinotarsa lineolata | reverse complement strand
CCATAATCAACCTAAAGTTGATGATATTCTATAATTAAAAATCAAATTCCTTTCAGAGCAACATTCCACTAACCAAGCTGTAGCGAACGACAAACAACAAATTCGTCATTGCTCCATCTGGTAAACAAGGTACTAATCAACCACATATCCAAAATTCACCCAATTTCTCGTATAAGGAAAGAAATCTTCGCATATATTCAGTGAGCAAACTTGAAGACTGGCTGCTAATTCAAATTAACTGAAAGAACAATTTGTTCGGGCCAGTTTTGACTCATCTACACTGTAGGTTGATGCACTGCCACCTGTTGGACATAATCCAACGCCCTTAGTGGTATTAGCCAGGGGAATAGTTTTTCTGATAGGTATCAGTCCATTAACCTACAGTGTAGGTAAGTTGAGATTGGCCTAAACAAGTTGTTCTTTCAATTAATTTGATTTACAGCTAGTCTTCAAGTATGCTCACTGAATATATGTGGAAGAATACTATTTAATTTGCAATAATTTGAGTTTCTTTCTGTTTGATTACTCTTTTTGTCAATTTCATTTGTTTGTTTGAGTAAATTCGTTTAATGACTGAATCAATAGAAACTCTCCCGATATTTGAACTTTTCAAGTGGTTTCTCAGCTCATCTCATTTCTCAAATAGTTTTTACCATCCGAGGAAAACAAGTTGAAACATTCTATTGCTGTAAACTTGTGACGAAATAATTACAGCTTTAGTGAAATACCTATGAACTGGTAGTAAGAATTCGTCAGTCGTCTAATTTCATAAAGTTCTACAATAACGAGAGAATTACAAGGAAATTGTGAAACATTGGAACATCATAATATCAGCAAAGTTGAATCAATTAGAATATTTCTTCGATGTCTACTTCATCTCTCGTTTTGTACTGGAGCTATTTCGAAGTTTTGAAGTTCAAAACATACTTCTCGTCGATGAATAACCTTACATTGGCTAAAAATCTCGGGCCTAACACAGAGATGGCGCTGGTCTCATTACATTCAACGCTTTTTCAATTAGTACCAACCTTGAAAACAAAGCTGTTGAAATTTCATGATATTCTATTCAAAAGTTTGAGAGTTATTGTGCTAAGAGTGACACTACTTTTGATATTTTCAAAACAATGGATCAAAAACAATTTCGTTTTTTGATTCTCGATGGGAAAAAATACCGTTCAAGAGAAGAAATGGCTTGAAAAGTATTATGAGGACTGCTTCCCATCAGAAACAACAATTGAACGTTGTTTGCTGATTTCAAAAGTGGTCGTAGAACCTATGATGCAGAACGCAGTGGACGTTCAAATGAACCAGTAACACCAGAAAACATACAAACCCACAAAATCGTTTCGATTAATCGAAAAATGAATCTGCGTGAGCTGTAAAGGTATCAAAAGCGATATGAAGCCAACATGTTCGGCTTCATATCGCATTAGCATTTGACTATGAGAAAGCACTGTTCAAAGTGGGTGCCGTGCGAGCTCACTGTTGACTAAAAACAAGAACGTCTTGAAGATTCTGAGTACTGTTTGGTCATGTCTAAACATATCATATCCAAATTTTTGCATCGATATGCGACAATAGATGGAACATAGATCCATCACTTCACTCCGGAATCAAAACAATCGTCATCTGAGTGGAGAGCAACTGGTGAACCCCTTCTTGAGGTCTATTTTGAGGCAAAAGATAAATCGTTCTTCAAAAATGGTATTGAAATGTTAGAGCCGTGCTGGAACGGTTGTGTGGCTCTTGATGGAGATTACGTTGATGAGTAAATCCATTTTTGAACAAAAAAGACGCGTTTTTCTCCTGTATATAATATAATTACGCATACGTTGAATTACGGCTAGAAATCGCAAGTTGAAAGGTAGGACCTTGTTGATTCTAAGCTTATGCATATCAGACTTTAGAGGGTTGGTCATATTGAAGTGATAGGAGGTTACCGAAATAACAAATTTATTTGGGAAATATGTGATTTTCAATCGATATTAGTCGAAACTTCGATTCGAAGTATTTAATTGCTCAATACATAGCTCTGTTTTTGTTTTTTATAGATCCGGTATTGTATGATCATTGAAACTGTCTTCCAAAATAGTTCTCCTTAGAGTTGCATACTCACGTGAATAGTCCCAAAATAATGCTCATATCCTAACTATCCAATCTACTCTCATACTTCTCTTGATGAAAAAAGGATTTGTTCTTCGAAATGGAAGTCTCTAGGAACAACGAAGTCATGAGGTGGTCCTACGAGATTGACAGAAGTTTAGAGTTTTTCCTCTGTTCCAACTTTCCGCAGACTTCTGACCGTCTCGTCTGCGGAAAGTTGAAATTACTTCTTACTTAATTTTCGACACTGGAGATGACCGATTCAAATCTTATTCAGCTGGGAGCTGGCATGAGGTCATGCCAGCTCCCAGCTGTCTACATGAATCATTGGCTTCTTTCAGAACGTGATGAAAGTTCTTCTTATTAGATACCAAATCCTTGAATCTTACTGGTGATCGAAACACGTGTCGAGGTGTTAAAAATAACTGTTTGGTGTTGGGATGAAACTCAGTTCAATCTTCCTCTTGAAGATGATCACTTGGTGATCAAAACACGTGTCGAGGGGTGGAAAATAATAGTAAGTAGGATTCATTACTACACCAAAGGTTCCAAACAGTGCATCATAAGTACCAAACTCTCACCTGAATGGATTAATTCCTTATGTGACATCAGTATTACATATGTTTAATAAGGGTCATGGGCGCCTAGAGCTTATGTCAACAACTTGATTTATGAAACGCGCGTCGAGAAGAGTATCACATATCTGGTATAGAACAGTGCTTGTTTTGCATTTATATGGGGATTTTTTTTGAAATTCAAAAGTATATTGAGATATCATTTGTGAAAGTACATTCCCCCACGAAGGCAATTAGCAAGAATGGCATAGCGCAAAAGGCAAACGCATTCAAGGAGACTGATTTGTAGAATATCCGATGCATCGGATATTCTTTATTCATTCCTGGAAGTGACAGCCCTTTACGGTATCTGATTCTCGTAGAAAACGTGAATTATGCAATTTATGCTTGTATGATACCAAGGAAGGATAAAGTGTATTATTTATTCGACTATTTAGGACATTGAAACTGCGATATTTCACTATTGCAAACAGTGCAAACAGTGACGGTATTGGGTAACTGCGTTTGTTGGAGTAGTATTTATTATTGCGTCCCCAAAATGTGAATGGGAACAGAGGTTTTTTACGGTTCAATAAGGTGAAATTCACCAATCAGAAGGTTGCTTGCAAATTGGATGCCATCTTGAATTGAACGATTTTGAGAAATACTGGAGACACGTATTTCAACGTCGTCCGGAATCAGCACAAATTGGCAAGACATTAAACCAAATCCAACTATAATTGGGATGGGAATCGGCAGCTGTAGCGACAGGTTACATTGAAGAGGGTAATAACAAAACGAAAAATTGCAGTTATAACCTGAACACATTTTCTCAATTTCCAAACCGGAGTATCAAATAATATTATTGTGGATTAATTTAGTGAAATTTTGTGTTTCCTTCACTAACCAAGGAATAAGTTCACTATTGATTCAGGTTATCATGCATTCAGTTGAGCTAGTTCAAAAATTAATATATCATATTTTTGCTGACGATATTTCATGAAGTTTATTGTCTTTTTTCACCTCATTCGACTTGCTTGATTTCTATTTGTTGGCAGCAACTAATGTCCACCATCACGAGGCAGAAAACTCCATAAAAGACAAGCGTTCTATTATTTTGAGAGATACTCGAACGAGATTTCGTATAGACTACATGTATTTTGTTCATCGCAACTTGTACTTTATTTAATCCATTCCGGCGACTTATTGTGATTTTGTGGTGTATAAAAGCTGTGAAACTGTTTCATTCCAATCATTCCCAACGATATTCCAGTTATCACAAACTGTATTCTTTCCATTTATTTGGAAAAGTAGGTATTGTTAAATATTTCAATGAAGCTTTCGAAATATTTGTTTGCGATATCCACTCCACTGTTGCCTGTATCTTGCATTTTGATGCTACTAAAGAGTTTTTCAACAGGTACTTTCGAACTTTCACTGTCCATAACGGTCACCTTGTTGAAGCTGAATCTGTCAAATTAGTTGTCATTTAGTCAGTCTGTTTTTCCAAATCACCATAGACGAATATAGTATTCAACAACACGTGCAAATGACTAAATTATTTTATCAAAATGGGTGTTCTGTTCAGGCAACGTTTCGCGCGCTTCGTCCATTTTACGATCGCCATAATTGTCCCTCCAAGAGGACTATTCGCAATATGGTGGATAAATTTGAGTCCAGTGGTTTTGTATACGATTAACCAACACACGTACGTCGACGAAACGTGAGATCTGCCGAAAACATAGCCACTGTCTTTGAGAGTATGTAGGAGAATCTGAAGCAGTCGATTTCGAGACATTCACAAGAACTTCGCCTGTCGGAGATGACAATACGACGAATTCTGCATCGTGACTTGATCCTAATTTTCATCTGAAAATCATCTCCAGCGTTGAGGCCCATTTCTGGATGAATGGGTACGTGAACAAACAAAATTGTCGAATTTGGGACGATACCAATTCACATGAGATTCAAGAGCGTCAAACACATCCCGGAAAAGTAACTGTTTGGTACGGATTTTGGGCTAGCTGCGTCATCGGTCCATATTACTTTGAGAACCACATTGGCAAAGCCATCACTCTCAATGGCGAGCACTATAGGTAGATAATTACCAACTTCTTTCGGCCTGAATTGGATGATCTGGACACCAACGACATGTTGTTTCAACAGGACAGCACTAGGTTCCACACAGCTCATACCACATTTGATATTGTGCACAAGTGATTTGGGGACATGGTCATCTCACGTGGAGGTGACATGAAACGGCCACTGAGATCGTGCGATTTGACCCGTTTTCTCAAGTCGCAGCTGTATGCGAAAAAGCCACAAATCACAGAGATACTCAGAGCCAACCTAACCCATGCTATCAGTCAAACTCAGCCTGATTTATGCGCCAGTCATGAAAAATTGGACGTTTCACATGCGCTCCACCCAGAGATGTTGTTGCGGACATTTGAATGATGTTATATTCCACAGATAATTGCATCAATAGGTCTTTCAAATGAATAGAAATTGTTGATGACACACACACACACTTTGTTTCATTTGAAATTAAAAATAGAAAGCGCCTAATATTAGATCCTATAGTTTGCAAAATCGAAATCACCCCGTATCTATATTATTAGAAGAGCTACTAATAGTGCTTACTCAACTTAGAATAGGCTGTAGGTAGAAGGATTACTGCTGATATGTAACAAATGGGAAATATGTCATCGTCCAATAAACGAAAGATTTCCCATGTGGTATTTCCAATAATGAATATTCATAATCACGCTCGTACTAACCCGAAAAACGTATGGAATTAATTTCGTGTATCCGCATAATTTCTGCTGTTCGACACAGTTTCTCGAAAATTACCAGGTGCAGATACATTTTCCAAAGGATGAAAATATTCCAAAATTTCTGACCATTTCATTTTTTTTTCATTCTCTCTGGAATATAACTTTATAAAGACATTATTTAACTGAAGAAAAAAGAGAAATGGTCGATTTCTGCTGAAAATTGTATTGAAATTTCGAAAACTTCGAAGGAAGTAATGGTTTCTTTTTCACAAAAACTACCAGAAACCAGGCTTGAATGAACATTCAAACAACGTGTGCTGGACTATAAAAATATCAATGGATTTTTATTGAGAATACAATTCATACATTGACAATCACGCTTTCATAGATATCAGAAATTCATTCATTCAGTTCAACAAAGCATGAGCTAAAAAGCTCCAAAAATTGAGTGATAAATTAGGAAATATGTGGCTACTTCATTTTGCCAATTCGACTCCTTGGAATACTTTCGTCTCACAACAGTTTCACGCAACTATCAAAATGTAGAGTTTGCACTTTTGTCTTTGACTAAATATGAGTTGAAGTAACTCAACATTCAATGTGATTGAAAAATCGCAAAATAGCGTTAATTACATCATTCATAATTCAAGAAATAGCTGGATCGATTTTCACGAGTTTCAATTCATTGGAATAGCAGAATAAGTATTTGACACTTGCAAAATCGTGAAAACCAATGAATTACACCTCACAACTTCTTTCAGATCAGCTGTACAGCTGCAAAAATATTTCAGTTGGGAGGCCATTTCGAATTACTTGGCGAACAGATATCGATTTCGGAATTTTTTTTTCAAAATGTTCTTTCAATATCTCTGCCCATGGACAAGCATGGTGAGACATGGTCTGACTGAATTTTTTGTGAATATTGAAAGATTGCAATAGTCATTTCTGATCATCTATGTGCAAGAGAGACTCAGATTTTATTTGAAGTACTGAAGCCAGCACCTTTATGTTGATTTTTCTTTGTTTATTTTGTTAATAATATATTTTGTCAACATTGCAATATGACGAAGGTATTTGCACTGACCTTTAGCTCAGACTTTTCTCCGGAATTACATCACAAGCGTCTTGGTATACAGTGTGTTCAAGCCAAATGGAATGAGTTCATTATTTCGGTTACCGTACATATTTTGAAAAAATCCCGAAAGACGTCAAATTTAGATTATAATTTGACATACTTCAACAGAAAATTGCTACCTCAACCTTCAACCTCCCGTCGAATGACAAGTATCACCCCCAATTTTTTAAATGTGAATTATAGGCTTGTGGTATATCATCGTTTGAAAGGTATCATTATTCTCTATTCAAAAATGTTATCGCTTTCAAGTTTATAGCAACAATCAAGATGAAATAAATTGAAATCATGTGGTAACAGAGATTCGATAAAACTCATTGCAATATACTACAACTTATTCATGAGAAAGTAAGCAAAAACCATAGCCATGTTATTTTAGATAGCATCCTTCAAAAAACTGAATAATTTTTATGGTTACGTTGGTGGAAAGCCTCTTGTCGAATTGTTTTGTATGTTACAACATTAGGTATCAGCATTTTGATCTGACTTTGAAGTTCGTTAACTTCAAATATGACAAATGGTTAGATTAACGGAAATGTATGAAATAACAGTTTTTTAAATGATTGGTTACGGAGATAGAACCCGAACACAACAGGAAATACCTCGCCTATTTTATGATAAATTTGTCAATTCACCGCCCATATCTCCAGGAACAATAAACAAAATAGAGAAGCATTTTCGCCAGTTTGGTCATATGGTGCAGATAAAAAGAGCAGCTGCGAATGCAATGCTTGAGTTTGAGAGAAACCCACATACTTCGAGTAGACAGGCATTCACTACATTCAATGTTAGCCACACATCGATAGTAAACGTATTGAGAAAAATGCATCCCTATGAAATGATACATACTCAGGTGCTCATGGAAGACGATTTTGATACAAGAACTTATTTTTGTGAGCAAATGTTGGACATGTTGGATAACAATATCATTCAATTAGAAGACGTTATGTTTTCTGCTGAGTGTACTTTTTCTCTCAACGGTCATACTAATCGGCAAAATTGCTGCTACTGGTCAACGGAAAATCCCCACTGAATGAGAGAAGAACACACGCAATACCCTCAAAGGTTTATTATTTGGGCAAGGACTGTAGGAAACCATATCACTGGTCCCTTTTTCATTGGGGGAAACTTGATTCACGATAATTATATGGCACTACTTCAAAATGATATAATTTCGAGTTTAGCAAATTTATAGTCTAATCCAGGAAACCCTCAAGTCTTAGTGAATACGATATTGTTTCAGTAGGATGGAGCACCACCGCATTACCAATGGTTAATAATGTAGGAAGACAATTTTATTTGAGATTGGTATGTTGCCAAGACGTTCGCGGTGAATATTTTGAACATCCACTTCGTTACTATCCATAGTTGTTTTTCGTATTCTAGATTTCATTACGTTCTGCATTACATTTCAGTTTTTGAGTGTATTTTATCGAATTTCGATAACCAAATAATTTTCATTTATTTTATCTCAATTATGGCAATAATTTTGAAAACAATAACATTTTTGAATAGAGAATGAAGAGAACTTTCAAACGACATATCACAAACCTGTACTTCTTATTGGAAAAAAATGGGGATTGTACCTATCATTCGAAGGGGGTTGGAGGTAGGGGTAGCATTTTTCCGTTGAAGTATGTCAAATTATAATTTGAATTTGACGTGTTTCGGAATTTCTTAAGATATGTTCTGTAACCGAAATAATGAATTTACTCCATTTGGCTTTTACACACTGTATAAGCACTCATACATATCTTCATGAACTTGTATCGCCTCGCAATTAGAAATGGTAACGTGTAATCGTCTGACTATCACAAGGCATTTAACCTGAGATACGCTTACAAATTCTACTTTAACTAACCCATAGGGAGTAAAATTGAGATCGGAATCGGAGTTTGTCCATCGATTGCTTGAAAATGAGTACCCTCGATATAACTTCCACATGATACTTGGAGCTCTAAAAATCCAAAAGGAAAAACTAATTTCAATTATATGATGGGGAATCGTTGAACGATTCCATTTCAGGATCATTGAACATTTGAGGATTCTTCAAACTACCCACAGAGAGCTCGACATAATTAAACAAATGCCTTACGCAATCATGGAATATAACCATTCAATATATTCCGTAACAGAAATGAAACCCATTGATGTCATAATTGGACACCTACCCACCTCAGACCCTTCCAATATAAATATTGAAAATCGCGTACAAAGTGCTTACATGGCAGCATGGACAAAACTGAAATCACCTTAAAATACCTTACACGAATCAAGTTTTGAAAGACCATTGTTTCAGGTTCGTCCTATTGCTGACGATGAGCCAGAAAGTTCAAATACAGTCACTAAATAAAAATTCAGGTATCCTATCCTTCGAATTAGGAACCGCACAAGTCAAAAGTAGTTTCCACACCGTCATTCATTACTTTGACCTTACTCCTAGTGCTGACGAACTTGATCCTATACGAAATCAATATTCAAAATTATTCGAAGCAGTCAATCACAGCCATATTTTCGAGAGTTGAAAGCGATAAATCAGTCGATATTTTCTCAACTCCAGTTTCCATTTGCTGAATTTGATTCACTTATTCCCATCAGGAGGTCAAAACGAGGCCTTATAAAGTAGGCAGTATAATTAAGAGTATTAGTGGCAATCTAGACTCTCAAGACGCTGAAAAGTACGACCAAAGCCATTATAGAATAGCAAAACAGCCAGGATAATATTATTTCTAGGGTAAATGATCAGATCTCACTCTCAAAACATATAATTGAAACTTTCAATGAAATAACTGCTACGGTGAAACATAACCAAGAAGTAATTGAATATAGAATTAATAAAATTGCTTCAGAACTCTCAACCTTTGTCTTTGATTTCAATCATTTTTTTGAAACAAATGAAACTTTCGACCATCTATGAGCCATTTTACACCTATTGATTCAAATATTAGCAGATCTAGAAAATGCAACAACATTTGCAAAAATACATACTACACACCCTAGCGTTTTAGAAATGGAAGACCTTGAAATAATGATAACATTTTCATCAGAGCATTATTCTTTTGAGAATTTATTGTTTGGATTAGACCCAGTAAATACATTTCGATATTATGATATCATCGATATAGGTACATATCAAAGAAATAATAAAATAGTCTTTGTCATCAAACTTCCTTTCGTACTTCCACATATATTCACCCTTCACCTTATCTGACTTTATCTTCACCTTATCTGACAACGGATGAGGTGTATTTTCAATATTCTTGGATCAACCTCCTGCCGGGATCTACCACGAGCGATTGTATCTTCCAAATCCTAAGCATCGATAGTAACCCTCTGAATTGCGAGCTGATACCTATCCACTAGGAATCGAACATTATCTAACAAGTAGATGATGCCCACTACATTGGCATCTTCAAGAATGCCACCCGTATTCAGACTGTTTGTGAAACAACAGACATAACCACTCTCAAGGGAGCACATTTGATCACCCTACCTCTTGGATGTCAGTTCAAAACCTCCACGGACGAATACGTTAATCAAGCAACAGAAATAGGACAACAACCCAGGTGGTACCAGTCCTGAAACTTCAAGACGTTCCTCTAGACAAGCTTAACGAAATCCACAGAGAGGCCAGCCGCTTATTACCCTTGACAACACGTATTCACTCATCATCAGGTTATATTTGGACAATTGCATATTGGACATATGCTATAATCTTAGCATGTTTTTTGATCTTTGTTATATACAAATACAAGCATCTGTTAGTCCGACACCAACTGCCTGAAGGACCTCAAGAGAGAAATACAGATCCACCCTTACCAAGGCAGCGGAAAATATTTTTCTCTTCGTGAAACCCTGTTTTCCATTTTCGGAGGGAGGAATTATGTTGTCACTGACCCCGGATTCTGCTGACGCTCAGTGACAATTCCTAGGAAAGCTTCTTATCAGCATAGCCGGCTAGAGAGCATCGCCTCG
>WOGR01011471.1:0-10542 GCA_015342045.1 Leptinotarsa lineolata | reverse complement strand
GATATTCTCAGCTGTTCGTAGTGTCTTATTTTGATTCTGACTGCTACTGCCTCTCCGAGTTGGATTTCTGGGTGTCTGTCCTCACTTTGCACTAAGTTTTTTTTGATTAGTAGCGCCGCTCCCCCCGCGGGGCGGCGCCCCCCTTGCCTATGAGTCCTATATGAGTTGTATCCTGGGATACGATATGTCCATTCGCTTTTTACATTGTCTCCTGGAGTGCCATGACGTCTATGTCTAGACGCGATAGAAGTTTCAGGAAATCGTCTCGCCTATCGAAAACACCATGGATGTTCCATGAACCTACTGTTAGAAGTTCCCAATGGCGGAAACGTGAATAATTGTTTTCTATCTCCATAGCAACAGAAGAAAGCACAGTCCAAAAAGAAAGCATTCGTGATCGAATACCAGACGGGACGGTTTCAACCCGCCACATGTCTAATCAGATGCGTTAGGCTTAACTACGAATGCATTGTTGACTCCTAAAAAAATATCGTAAAATAAATAATATTCAAAATGGTTTCATATGATCCTGTAGATATTTTCATATTTTGCATTTTTTTATTATAGGATTATGACATGTTTGATATGGCAAACGAGTCCGGCAATATGAAGACATTTCTGAAATTATGTGAAGATGAAGAAAATGATAAAGTATCTACAGTGGAAATGATATTACAATAAAGCCCACTAGCCGAATAAACTTTTTGTGGAACACTATATTTCTTATAGTTCATTCAGTATTCTATATTCATATTTTTATATATTAATGTTGCAATGTTTTATTTGTTATGATTTGAAATAAAATTATGAAATTTTTTATATCTATATATGAATCTCACCAATTTCCATTCACAACTAGTAGCAATGGAATCACCTTAGTAGAAAAATCATAAAAAATAAAAATTTGTTTCGATATCATATGTCAAGTTGATAAAATTGAAAATCATTTATGAATTTGGCAACTTTTTTTCATTTACTTGATAAAATTTCCATGGGAGCCTGAGAGATGAGAAATATTATGAAAAAATCGAATAAATGTGTGTTGCTAGACATGTTTTTTTTTCACTTCTTTTTCAATATCACTCAACATCTTAATTCGGTTGTGATAATTGAGCATAGTTCTTCATATACTGATGTTCAAATTGTCAAATTGTAGCATATTTGGCACTCACTAAGATACAAAAAAATTCAAAACTGATGACTATCGCCTTTTTAAATTTTTGATTGAAAGATTATTTGATATAGTATGAAGTATTTTACGAATTTTTAAGTAAAAAGTAAGGAAGTTATAATGGATAAATTGAAGTTAAACATCACCTCTTTTATTTGAATCGATTTATAACAAAATGGTTAATGTTTTATCAGAACAATTCCCCAAGATGCCCATCCCTGTTATCAATACCCACAAACCTTTTTGTTATTCTTTATGGCAAAACTCAAGAGGAGAGATTAGGAAAACTGAAAATACGATGGAACGTCTACAATGACATTTTCAACACATCAAAATCATTATCGAGAGAGGAATGAAAACAATAACGAATAAACGCACTGTATGGGCTAACCCACTTTTAAAATGATTCTGTTTGTGCTGACTCCCATTTCAAAAACTCATGTAAATATTATCTACCCCTATGACTGGTAATTTTGCTGTGAAGAATACAAATTAAGATAACAAATATTATCTAACGTACATTCACGAATATGCCGAATATCATAGATTCCTTCCTCAAAACAGCATATGTAATTCCTCTCCATTAATCTCACAGTGAAGTGTTTCTTGAATACGTCATGGATTTTCATCGTATATCGGCCCATTCACACACACACATACACGCACGAACGATTATGCACGACCGCGCACATACGCACGCACGCCACCCATCCAAAGGTACGTACCCATCGTGACTGAAAATTGCCACACTCATTCCTCTACATAAAGGAGGCGATCTTGACAAACCAGCTAATTTTAGGCCAATTGTCTTGCTATCCGTCTTCCTCGAGAAAAACTATAATAAATTTATCCAAGTTTGGGTTTGTCTTCAAAAGGTACACCAAGACGCTATATTTTCACTCCTGAAAAACCTGTAAAAAAGAAAATTTGCGGCGGCCATGTTTTGTGACCTATCCAAGGCATTTGACTGTGTAAAGCACATACTACTTCTTTACAAGCTAGAAGTTTACAGATTTAGAGAACCTACATTACTTTGGTTCAAGACTTACCTTTCTCATCGGCAGCAGAATGTTCTATTAGATGAAATTTTATCAGAGGAACGTTTCACTGGCTGTGGGGTTCCACAAAGTTCCGTTTTGGGGCCGGTGTTGTTTCTCATTTATGTCAATGACTTAGTCCATGTTAACATAAGAGGTAAATTCACATGTTTTGCTCACCGACACCATTGTCCTCTGGCATAGCAATGCCGCCTCAAATTTACCTGATCAAATCGTCGTCGACATAAGAAGGGTGAAAGAGTGGTGCGATTCCAATCTTTTATCTTTCAACATCGACAAAACAAATATGGTCAGGTTTGGATGTAACATAAGGGAAGTACACTTGGGAAATGTTAAAATTAAAAAGTTTGAAAAAAACAATTGAAAAATTGATGAAAATTTAAAATATGATCCCTATGTCGACTACTTATATGAAAGACTAGCAGCAGGATGCCATGCAGCGAGAGTTGTTGCAAGAGAATTAGATACTGTTATTACAAGATCGGTTTATTTTGCACAAATTGAGTCCTATTTACGTTAAGGAATTTGTTTCTGGGGAAATTGTGCACAATTTCGTTTCAATATGGTAGTCGCTCTATAAAAAAGATTCATCAGATATTTATGCAAGGCTAGCTACAGGTACTCATGTCGCCCTTTATTTGTGAAGCAAAAAATTCTGACCTTAGTGTCTTCTTATTTTGGAAACAGTATACCTCATCCACAAAAAATATAAAAATCAATTAAATACCACCTCAACTTATAGTACGAGTCAAGTCTTACTTAATTTCCATTCCAAACACCTATTCTAGCCCTTACACGAAATTCTAATATTTTCAATAGCAAGAAGTTATTTCATTACCTTCCCATTATTCAAGGCGAATACATAATGAAAAGAAATTCAGAGAAAAAGTAGAATTCCCTGTTGTGAGGCCCTATCATAGTGTGGACGAATCTACCAAGGTTCTATCGAGTAATTGGCAAGTAGTAGTATCTTTGTGTAAACAAGTTATTGAAATCAACACGAAATGGCTATCAATGTTAATCACGTAGCATTGTATATTTACATTTATTCAATATTCATATATTCATGTACTTATATTTGTATCTGTTCAGCTAGGCTTAATATCGTTCTGTCCATATATGCTGCTCTTGTCTCTAAGCATTATTTTATAGCTTGTATTTGTTGATTTAATGTCCCATATACACGTTTTGCTTGACTAGACTTTGCCAATAAGATGATCAAATCTTAGGTAATAAAAAAACATATTTTGATTTGATTTAAAAAGGTTACTTTAATCAGCTACATTGTAGTCCAATCACAGACTCGGTAACTGAAGCTACCGCAACACTACAACGAGAATGAACATCGCAGATTGAAGGAATGACGTCATAGATACCCAGACCAATGATATCAAAACCTTACACTCCACTGGCATGTACATAGTAGTAAAACTTTTCTTACAGTATGTACCTTTTTCCGGCAAACACAACACATGAAATTTAAATCCTTTACACAAGTCAAAACAAAATAAGTGAGTATGTTTTGTTTTATCGAGACGGTCGGTCTCTCACAGCAAACTTTTGTTTTTCCTATCAATTTTGCCAAATGGAAACGTTTACAATTTCATGTTAGTCCCGTTGATATCATCTTTGTAGGAAAATCGTCATGCTCATTTTTCTTTCTAGGACGATTACATAAGTAGTTGTGACCAGTCGATGAATGATCACCCAGAAAAGTCTTTAAAAATATTCAGTATATCTACCCGAATAGATCAGAATCTATAAGCAAATTTCATAGGATTGTCATCAATATTGAACACCACAAACTATAAATAATATAACTTCTGAAACTATTTAAAATTCTATTTCATCACATTTCCAGAATTTTATTGTCTTGTTACAACTAAGGCTATACTGTACCATCAAATAAAAAAAAAGTAGAATAACATTCTTTCTCAAAACATTTGAGAACATTTAACATTCATACATATCTGAAACTTAACGATAGTGATAAAAGGTACGTTCTTTTTTCGTTTTTGGGTGTTGTTTTTTTTTATTTTCTCTCACTTTATATTTCTTTATGATTATAATTTTCTACTGCTTCCTTCAGAAGCTTTCAACATATTTGACCAGAGCTGCGCCTTATAATATTAAGTACACATTATGTACTATTTTGTGTTCAATTTCTGAGTTATTAAATACAAGTACCTTAAATCATGTCAACACGAACTGGTTATGTTACATAATTCAACAACAAAATAGAGAACAAATATTAACGATTGTTTTCAAGATCGGTATTTTCATTTTTTTTTTTCAGTTCAACTCATCTGAAGTTCTAGATAACCTATTTCTCAAATATTCAGAGAGGTTTTCTATATATACCTTGACATTTGTCATGAAAAAAGTTATTTAATCTCCTATAGATGAGTTGAACCAAATAATAAACATTATACATCCCTCTACTGTGGATGGAGGATATAAAAAACCTCATGGAGGCTCAACAAACCACTGATTATTGCAAAAAAAACTGTATAAAAATACTTTCAGACAGAAGAGCAAATGATTTGAATAAATTTATATTTTTTCAAATAAATATATTTGAGTGCACATACTTATAAAACTCTGGATAATATTTCGATACCATAAACATGCACAGCTCTGATGGCAATCTTCCACATTTTTTCTTAGATCTCTAACAGAACTCTACAGAAAACATCTAGTTAATGGTTACCGGACCACAAAATAAATAAGGACCGATTTATTCGAGTTTGTTTATACTGGACAAGGAAGCATTTGAAGTGTGGGCTGGATGATACCACCAGGACCTGGTAGGGTGGATTTGTCCTTCATAAGGTATTCATCTACGGCCCGGGCAGCCTGTCTGCCTTCTGATATAGCCCAGACTACAAGGGACTGGCCTCTTCTACAATCTGAAATTAGAATATTAAAAATATAATATGAATATGGACTATTTGAAATAAGAAACTGATAAAACAAGTATGAGTATGAAAATATCAAAACATTCTTTTCTGTACAATAATATCAAAAAACTAAAGTTTAAATTTCTGGCTTGCTATTGAGCACTATTATACTGATAACATAAGTTAAATATACAGCCGACAATAGTGAAATTGTATTGTTAAAAAGAAAAAAGTATTTATCATGTGAAAATTCTGCTATATTCTAAACTGTAACATATACGAAGACGATTAAATGGGAAAAAGGTAAATGTCATCGGTATCAATACAATGGTCGAAAAAAATTTAAGGGGCCAAAAATGCTGTTTTTCGAATGGATTTGTTATTTCGGAGAATATCAAAAATGGAAAAGGAAAATGTTATTGTATGTGCTATGACGATGTAATAATAAATAATCAATAAAATGTTTCGTGTCAACATGGCCACCATCAACTTTTTTTAAAATACGGACCTGTCCTTTTTATTACAGATATTGATAAAGCGATAAATTCACAATCCAAGGGTATATCACATTTGATATTTTTATAGCGTTTCATTTGAAATAACTACCATCATCAGTGACAACAATTTTAAATTACGGTTACTTCTTTTGTAAATTGTTTCGACTTCTTCAAAATATAATTCAGACAACCCAATAAATTCGAGAGGTAGGTGTACCCTAACACAATGAAAATTCGTACTTTTTCGTTTGGGAAAATTTTGTACTGCCGTAATCCTTCTTTCAAGCCTTATTTCTCCCTAATCAATTATAATTCGTAATATTTTTATAATTCTCAATTCTGGATGTAACGAAAATATCAGTTTTTGGTCAAAATTCGATTTTTATATATTTAGGTGTGATCAAATAGCATTTCAATTCATTTCCCATATTAAACGCTTAGGCTTTGCTTGGTTTCTCAGAAAAACTGCATGCGTTGATATCTGTTGAGAACTATCAGACGTTTATGAACATATCAAAGATGTATTCAAATGATGAAAGGTCAGATATGATATTTAGTTATGCAAAATCAAATAGAAATCCTCTTTTGGCAAGGAATATGTATGTTGAGCTATACCCGAATCGTCGTATTCGGAACATCTAAATGTTTAGACGATTAGAAAGAAATTTGAGGCACTATGGTCTATTTGACAAAAATAAAACAAGAAAATGTGTGGTTACTGGAAGTGTGAGGAATCAAATAAATGTTATGGGTAAGCAAATATTACCGTATAAAAACTTACACAGTGAAATCTATTTTTTTAAATTTAGGATTGGCCAGTTATAAAAAATTATACTAATTAAGATTGTTCTTTACGACAAATTGCTCAAGAAAAAGGAATTTCTGTAGATTCCACCAGACCTATTTTGAAAAAGAACAAATATAAATGTTACAGGATACTAAAAGTTCATCACCTCAATGAAAGGGATTACGGAAGGAGAGTACGATTTGCGAAGTGGTTAAGAAGTATAAATAGGGAAGTTGGAAATATTTGTAAAAAAATAATATGGACGGACGAATCAAAATTCACCAACAATGGTTGGTTCAACAGAAATATCCATTATAGGTGAAATGATACAAATGAACATTTATATAGGGAAAACAATTTCCAAGAAAGGTTCGGAATAAATGTTTGGTTGGGAATTGTGGGAACAAACATCCCTGGCCCTTTCTTTTACGATGATCATTTGAATAGTGGCTAGTGGCTACTTGAATGAATTGCCACTGAATATCCGCCATGAAATTATTGTATTTCATGGCGGATATTCAGGACAGCGCTCCTCCCCATAATGCAGCAACAGTAAGGGAACGTTTAGACGCAATATTCCCAAGAACTGGCCAGCTCAATCCCCAGATCTTACTTCTATAGATTTTTGTCTGCTACGCTAGAAAATTGGCACATAAATTGTCTGGACCAACAACTTATGTGCATTCAACAAAGAGGTCGTCAATTCGAGCATTTAATAGCTTCGATTTCCCAAAAGTTCATGATGAAATAAATTGTTTTTCTGTTTGAATGTTCTCACTGATGATGGCGGTTATTTCAAATGAAACACTATGAAAACATCAAATGTGATATACCCTTGGAATATGAATTTATCGCTTTATCATTATCTGTAATAAAAAAGACAAGCCCGTATTAAAAAAAAAGTTGATGGTGGCCATGTTGACACGAAACGTTTTATCGATTATTTATTATTACATCGTCATAGTACACTTCGCATACAATAACATTTTCCTTTTCCATTTTTTGATATTGTCCGAAATAACAATTCCATTCGAAAAATACGAAAAACAGCACTTTTGGTTTTCCCCGTATAACTCGAAAAGGGCGAGAGTCCTCGTAAATTTTCTTCGACCATTTTATTGTTTCCGATGACAGTTACCTTTTTTCCATTTAATCGTCTTTGTATCTGTTACGGTTTAGAATATAGCAATGTTACCACATGATAAAAGAAACGGCTTTTATTTTAATTAGAATTTGTTGAATTTTTGTTTCAAAATGATCAGAAAATAGTCAAAAATCAAACAGAAAAACGAAAGTATTGTGTACTCTTAGCTCCCTGATGAGATTTGCTCCCTACATTGGAGATTCAGGGGCTCAATGATAACTTGCCAAGTTGACAAATAACCTTGCAAGTTTTATATAAACTGAAAAAAAAATTGAATCTTCCTGTCTATAAAATTTGAATAAAAAAAATATAATGGTACCTCCAGCTGCGAAAACATTCCCCGCATTAGTTTTGTAATCCTTAGTGCTGAAGTTTGATCTCGCATCCAAAGTCAACTCCAACTGGTCGCCAATGGCCCTCTCTGGACCCAAAAAGCCCATGGCAAGGAGAACCAGATCAGCTTTGAAAATTTTCTCTGATCCAGGTACTTGGTTCATTTGCCAACGGCCACTATCATCTTTGTTCCATTCAACATTGACGGTTTTGACGCCGCTAACATGTCCTTTGCCATCATCAAGAAATTCTTGGGTCATAATGCTGAAGACGCGGGGATCTGAACCATATCTTACTTTGACCTAGAATATACCACAACATAAGATACTTGGGAATATGTAGTGAAATCTGCGGTAAGTCGTATTTTGGCAAACAATAGGATTTTTATCCTGAAAATTGGCAAATACAGGTTTTTAATACGCTTTATCGAATGGAAATAATGACGTTTCTCCACCACTTCCGGTTATATCGGGAGTTAACACAAACTTCCCTAATTCAAATGTAACACTCGGTATATTTTCACATTTCTGAATACCTGGCATATTTCTAATGTGAGCTTATGTAATACATCCTTCACCAAAAATGAACCGTTCTCGAGATATTCATTTATTTACTCAACTTATTCACTCAATATTCATTTATTTACTCAATAATAATAATAATAATCTCCATTGGTTTCAAAGACCTAAAAGGCAGAAAACAAGTCAAAAGAAATTTGAACATAGATTAGGCAAACAATACATGTACTTTTACTTTAAAATACTATAAGGAGCAAAGAGAGTTCACTACGAAGATAAGAACACTACGAACATAAGTATGTTTTCAGCGTTTTTCTGAACATAAATAAGCTATTATTGATTCATCAAAATATTTTATTCCGCTTTCTTGTAGGAGTAACATTTCCAAAATGTTATACATGCAAGGTGTTCGGACTTGATGACTAATTATGAATGGACTGACGCGTTACTTAATGAAAATTAATAACACTACAATTATAATAATTAAACAATTTTTGCAAATATTTTTATTTCTAGACGCGTTTCGCTAACACCACAGCTTCCTCGGTAGAAAGTAACCGGGCCAAAACTCAGTTTTTTCAAATGGAATACCCTGTATTGTAGGATAGTTTTGAAATTCCGAGATGAATTTTACTCATTTTCATTAAACATTCCCTATATCAAAAATCGACCGTTCACGAGATATAAGTTTTTCTTACAAAAAAACATGCGCATATCCACCATAAAACTACTGGCTACGAAATTTTAATTTCGAATAGTTATAGAGCTATTGATAACACTAGCCAACAAATGAGAAAAAAAATTGCGACTAATATTATAATGGCTATACGTGAGAGTTTAAAGCATCCTGACTGCGAATTCAACATCAAAAATTTTCCATCAAGTATACATTTTGAGTCATAGTTATTTTCATTTCATACAAATTTTTTACATATTATAGGAAAACATAAGATCAAAACAAGAAAAAACAATATATTTTGAGGATAACATACTTTATCTACAATACACATGAAAAAACATTCAAATGAAGTCTTTTGTGCATAACCATTTCGCAAATGTTGACTTTCGTTCATATATTTCATTGTTTTTCCTCAAAAGGAACCAACAATAATCCCCCATCATTGCTGCATCCCATCTGCCTTGGTAACATTGCTCCATCATCAGTATGTCTTGGTGGAACCTTTCCCCTTCTACGTCACTAACAGCACCCAAATTTTCTGGCAAAAAATTCAAATGGGAGTACAAGAAATTTATTTTGAGAGACATGCGACATCCGATTCCACATTAGTTTGTTACGTTCCAATTTCACTTCAGTCAACCCGACCCTTCCTGAACAGTGAAAACTCCTAAATAATGACACATCCTGTACATCTATTTGTAAATTCCATTTATTTCTAATAAGGATACAAGTTATATCTGATATTGAGCACTTGAGAATATCACTCCTACTTCCTGATGATTCACTAGTTGAACCTGATGAATATCTTGAAGGGGCTCGAAAGAACTTGTGTAAACTAATATTGTTTCCTTCCACTAAGTGTACTCAGTATTATAATATAATAAAAGTCTTGGGGTTTTGTGAACCATTTTTATGACTTGGTAAACATGATATGTTATTCATTTTCTTCAGAACAATCACCTGAAACATAATAAGTTCATAACAGTAATAGTAATACCTATATTTTGTTTACTTTATTCAGTTCACTATGTTAGAATATCTTATTATTAATCCACCTACCTTGATGCTTTACATAATCCTCTTAGTCCTCCTCGATTCATTTGTATATATTATGTGAATGATAATTAATTATTCTCATGTAAATAAACCCTATCTGTAAGTCTTACTGTCATTAGTCGGGTAGTTTCATTTATGTGTTGTTTCCAGTAACTACTCCGAGGTAGTTCGGAACACCAAAACTGGTTCCGTTCCGCGTTGACTAATATATAATTCAAGGAAATTATGTGATTCCGCTGTATTGTCGTATTTTAATTGAATGTAAGTGTTGTGTGGTAAATATATTAACATATATATTTTGTACTGGCCATTATGCAAGTTATTCGGTTTGAGTCAAGTTCGCTCGGAATGACACCATAATGACATCAGTGCATACAAGAGAAAAATTGGACAACGGCG
>WOGR01011470.1:0-10542 GCA_015342045.1 Leptinotarsa lineolata | reverse complement strand
ATCTCAAAATTCTACACACATGTAATGAAGGGAAGAAAATGAATTTGTTGAAAGCCACGGAAATTAATAAATCAATAAAAAACCAGAAATATATACCCCTTAACGAGCAACTCGATCTATGTAGGTCTCCACTCTTGAATTTATGAATTTGGCAACCACGGTAATCTCTAAAATTTCATAGTTGGTATCCCTATTCAATCAGAACCTAACCTCCCAGACTACCTGTAACCCTATATAATTCGTGTGCACATTCCAAAAAGTTAGTTAGTTAGTTCTACTTGATAATAGGCTGAATCCCGAAACCGCTCGGTAAGTATAAATAAACGACGTGGTGGGAAATTAAACAAAAAGAGTGTTTTCATTCATCTCATTGAAGTGATGATGAGAATAAATGGGTTAATAACCACCGAATTGAAAAAAAACACAAAATATATTTTGAATATCACAGGAAAGAATTGGTAATAATATATTCAAATCGTTGCTAATTTTCAGTATCGGTGGAACTGAGTTTGAAAGTTCATCCTAATGAAAGAAAATTTTAAAAAAGTATCATATACGTTACTTATTCCTATGTATATTCTAAAAAACAACAAATTGTGAATCAATTCATAATGAGAGAGCAACGACTTTTTTTGTATGAATAGCTCGGTTCCATTTTTGAATTCTTTTATTCTTTTCCAAAATACATGGAAATAGCCGGTCCATATTTCCCATTGAAAGATTTTTTTACTGAGTTATGATCTTTAAAATTCAATAATGTGCCAAATAGTTCTTTTTTTTAAATTGCGTTTCGTGCGCTCGGTATATGATTCTTGATGGCTAAGCCATATTTTAAAATTATTAATGCACTTTAAAAGTGTACCACTACAAAAATCATTAAACAATGTATAGATTATAAGTGTTATGAATGAATATCCAAACAGGACTGTTTAGGTATTCTGAAATTACTTAAATTTAGGTTGTACATAAATATAACTAATTGTTTATAGAATATAAATATGTATGAATGATATATAGAGAATTTGCAAAACGATTTTTTCTAAAAATGAAAAGTATGAATTTTTGAAAATTATCTTCTTTTGGTCTTTATTTCTACTGTGATTTTTTTTATTTGGCCGGTTTAATGTAACATACCTAGCAATAACGTAATAATTTTTTGCAATGTACACTGTGATTTTACGATATAAATCTTATAATTTTTAATATTTTTAAGAAAACGAATCGGCTTTAAGTTTATTTTTTATTTTATTGAAAAGTACAAACTGAATATTATTTGAGAAATTATTTTTTTTTAAATTTGAGAATACTTTGTATAAATGTTCGAGTGAATGTGGAGAGAAATTTTATTTTGTACATTCTCAGAGACCCAACAAAAATTGTACTTAAATTTTATTGAAACGAATTCTTTTCCTGGACACTTAAAATGTGGTTTTATAATTTGTAAATAACTAAACGTAAGAGCCTCTGTATATAAGCAATCCCAATTTTAAAAAAATTCAATTTTAATTTGATTCATTGTCAAAAAAATCGAACTTCAGGAACTCTTTTCTGGTTTGTAAATAGTTTTCAATACAATTTTTTGAATTTTTTATCAATACTACTTCATTCCACATTTATCAATAGCCACATATAGTCAATAGTTGCTAAAGATTACAATAGTAAACAGCATTCACAGCTGTCAGAACTTCCCCAAAAAGTGACAAACCAGAGACATTTTACACACTCAATTATCGTGTAAAATTTCACAAATGCATAAGAGTTTATTTTCTACACCCCCGGTAATATTTTCGTTTTTCAAAATTTACGTGAATTTTCGATACAAAATTCAAAACTGAAATTAGACACTAAAATAATCAATTGTAAGGAAAATCAAACATTAAAAGAAAGATTTTGTCTCTTCTTTCCTGCATAAAATTGTACAACTCATCCTTTCGGTTCCATTTGGTGAGTCAGAATCTATCTTTTACCACAAATTTTCAAGTCATCAACAACCTAGCTGAAATATACAGGGTGTGATTTTGGGCAGTTTTTTCAAAGAGCTTCCAAGCTTTTTGAGTGAAATTGTCATCTTTTATGCTATTTCTACCGATTATGACGACGGCCAAGGCCACAGAATAATATTCACTTTAACTTGCCATGTAATAATACAGTAAAAACACTGAAATAGCCCGGTTGCACAAAGTGCTTCAAAATATTTTGCCCACTATAATTACCTAGGTAATTATCACACAAAAAAATTTACAATAGCCCAATCAAAAATTGATTTTGAAATAGTTTCGCATTACTCTGACCTCGATGCGTTTTGTTTTCAGAAACAATAGTTGAATTCAACATTTTAGTACCCCAGGTAGACAAAAGTTATTTTGTCTATCGTTTAGTGTATTTTACATAAATATTAAAGTCTACTTGCCCGAATGGACAAATATTTATTGTAAAATTACCAAAAGAAAATTTTATTTGCAATAGTCCATAATACAAGTGCGATTTTCGCACAACAGTTTTTCAATTTCTAACCATATTTTGTTGAACGATTTTGTTGGAAGTTTTTTGAGCTCGGTTTGTTGTAAGTGTTCCAGAAGTCCCAAAAAAATGCTGTAGCGTCGCCCCCTTCCTCAGTGCATGTACCTTCATCCAAGAACTCAGATAATAAATGTGTTTAGAAATAGCTAATATTAAATAATAACAATTGCCAGGAGTAATTTTCTATTTCAGTGTTGAATAGATCCATGTATATGTTATGAATAATGTCAAAGTGAAATTTTCATTTCGAACTTGTATCTCAGGAGTATTTTGAGCTTAATATAATAGGTGTCCTTATTTCTGGAAACTTTCGTCTCTCGATTGAGTAGGGTATTGCTTATTAGCTTTGCCGATCAGTCTTATCATTGCAAATACTTGTTGCAAAGCTCGTATTGGAAACGAAACAAATTTTCGAAAGGCTTCTTATCTATAACACTATTCTATTTAGTGACTCACTAATTTCCCTCTGCAAAATATCAATATGGTAAATATTTTCTCATCAAAATCTACTTATATCATTTCTAAATCACACCAATCGATAGTGAATTTCCAGTACTTATTATGAATCAGTAATTGCCTGATTTGTAGAATCCTAATTCGGCCAAATGAGACGTTTCCAAGGCAACTGATCATGCTACTTAGTCCAAACATGCCTTCATATGATAAATGTAAATGTCTAGATTATTTTCAACCCAGATTGAAGAGAATATTAATATTCTGCTTGGAGACAAGTTGGTACTTGAACCCCAGAAATAAGTAAACTTTTTATCAGTCACAGTCGACTTGAAGGTTATTATTAAAAGTAACTCAATGAATTGCTGCTTGTTTCCCATCAGTATAACCGCTTGTAGAGCAAAAAAAGCATTGAAAAATCTAATGGAACAAATGCAACAAATCTGGTTCGTTTAAATCCTCAGTTAAAATGCAATAGTCTAAACGCATAACGAAATACTTCTTATGCTATACAAAAATTCAGATATACCATACTTCAGTTAGAGTTATTTAGTAACTTGAGTTTTTCGAAATATTCTGCCGATCGTTTTCTAAAGATCGGTAGAATAATTCATGAAACTAGGTTATTTTTCATTTATTTTACAATAATATATTCAAAACTTACATCATAACTACTCTCACACAGTTTGATCGGAAAGCAATTAAAAAATTTAACACTTTAATTTTCATGAATTTTCAAGCGGCCTTTTAATTATTCTTTCGTTCATTTTCAATTTACAAAAATCCATAAAACTTTTAGGCGGGTGTTTATACATTTTGATTTTTGAAATTACACATCAACACTTAATAATATAAAAAGTCTAAAGTCACTTTTGGGAGACATAAACGTTTCGGCCTTACAAACAAATTAAATTCCAAAAATTCAAGATTATTCAATAAAACCACATAATAAATATAGTAGTTTACAATGAATGTTAGTTGCAATTGTTAAGTTATGTTACGTTTTGTATACGTCATGTTATATATTAAGTTCAACGACTGAAAAGGTATTTTTAAGATCGAACTCCTACAATATTTCTGCATCGCATGGGTCTCATGGACAAAAAAATTTTTATAGGAATCCGGAAAGGAAGTATATTCGGCTCCAAATGAATGTTAGTGTTTCTTCCCAGCACTTTTAGAACATTCGAAATTTCAAATCCCTTTCGCAATGATGTGTCAACAGAGACTGACCTAATCACTTTTCAAAACAAAAAATATATAATGAATCTGATCAAGTTGACAATTCGCTAGTATTTTCTGCCATAATAACTGCACTAGGATGGTATAGTTAAGTGTTTTATTGTTATATGATGTAGTTCAATAGTTACAGATAAACAAGATTTTTATGTTAGTCTTTTAAGCCACTGGCGAAATGTCAACAAAAAAATAATGATCTTAAAGATACTTTGGATTGAAAATGTTTCTCATCACCATAGAAAAGTTTAATCTTCCAGTGTAGAAATTTCACATAAGTATATTTCTTTCAATTCTTTCAAATAATTTCTTTGTAGAAATTTCGGAGATTCAACTTGAAAGCTAGAAATATTACTACAAAGAGCTGGATAGGAGGCCAGAAGTAAACCAGATCAACTCCGAATTGTTGAAATCAAAGATATACAGAAAGTTCCATGTTATTTTCTTCCAAGATTGTTCTCTATTAATCATTATTAACAATGCTCCTTCAATCAGCTCGCGATCTTCCATATTTTCGATATATCTTCCGAAATTTACCAGAATTACCCAAACAACGGTGATATTGACATTTTCAATTTTTACTGAAGTTATATCTCATATGTGTGAACTCCTACAGTAAAATTTAAGCATTGTCAAATGTATAATTTATGATCGTTCAGTTACAATAGTTACGTTGAATGCTTGTGCTATCACTACAGTAATACCTTAACTATTTTTGCCGTATATCCCTTTTCAGGTTTCAGTCTACGTTTCAAGGAGATCTAAACAATTCAAAATGTTTGTTAACAGTCTTGAAGAAGACTTATTTGGCTTGAAACGTTCCGAATCCCCTGGCAAAAAATGTTTTAAGTTATTAAATCCATGTGAATGTATCTACAGTGTATTTTAATTTTGAAAGTAATTTATTGTTTATTATACGATATTATTGTATACGTTTTATTGAAAATTTATTTGATGTTTGAAAAAAGTTTAAAAATATTTTATGATACTTTTATATAATATATTTTACTAACTTGAGAGAGATTTCAAAACGCAGCAAAATACTGAATAAACTGCAGCTGGCGGTTTTGAAATGTTTCTTCGCTAAGTATGTACTTTTAGATATAAGAGTTATATGTTACAGTTTTTTTACGAGTTTTGCCATTTTTATTTAAAATTGACTGCCATTTCATTTTAACTTATATTTTTCGCTTCCGTAGTTATGTTTACGTTCCTATATAATATTTTTTGTAAGCTGTAGAGCATCGCAAAAAAATCAGAATGAATGACCGTGTGAATGTGTTTTCCTGATTTACAAGAAAAAGACAATTATCAGAAATTTTATGAAAATTCGAGGAGCTGGAATGGATAACTGCATATATGAAAAAACCCATGACAAAATTAATATTAAGGCATGATCCCAGTATCAAAATTACATATTTCTATATAAAATTATTGAAATATAGTTAGTTATTCATTCCTTCGAAACATGATAAAATGAAAAATTAGGTTTAGAATAAATTATCTGTGAAATTTGAGGCATTACGAAAATAAAAATAATTTGTAAAATATAGATAAAAGTTTGTGGAATTTAGAAAACAAATTGTTGCAATGTTTTGTTTATCAAAATCAAATTGATGTATGAAATGTATGTGTGACATGTAATAATTCTATTTACTGGAATAGCGAACATTAAAAAAATAAAACTGTTGTTTAATTTCATATCCATACACCGTCTTACAAATAATCGATTCTAACGGGTATAGGTAAAGGATTCGATTTTCAAAAAAACAAAAAAAATTAAAAAATTTTATGAAATCTTCATTGGAATCGATAGAACGATCAATATAATTTAATGTTTGGAGATGATATCATGCCAATGTTGTCCGCGGCTCCGCTTTAGATGGCCCATGCGCAAGGTCTAATTTTGGCATACTCTCAACATATCGACCGGTATTTCACGTATAAATGCTTCAATATTGGCTTCCAGAGCGTCAGTCGTTGCTGGTTTAACCCTTTAGACATGAGCCTCAACATGACCCTACAAGAAATAATCCAAAGGCGTTAAATCACACGATCTAGGCGGCCAATTGACGGGCCCCAAACGTTAGATAAACTGTTCACCGAAGGCGGCTCTTAATTGGGCTATTGTTTCGCGTGCCGTGGGGCAAATGGCACCGTCTTGTTGAAACCACATGTCAGGCATGTCCAATGCTTCCATTTTGGGCAACAAAAAGTCGTCAATCGTCACACGGTAGCGCTCGCCATTCACAGTAACGTTCCGGCCATTGTCGTCTTTGAAGAAGTACGACCCGATTATGCCACCGACCCATAATCTACACCAAACAGTGACTTTGTCGAAATGCATCGATAGCTCTTGCAAAGCATGTGGCTGGTCTTCACTCCAGATGCGGCAATTTTGCTTGTTAACGTATCCATTCAACCAGAAATGAGCCTCGTCTCTGAACACAATTTTTTGATAAAAATGTGGATCTTCCTCCAACTTTTCCAGCGCCCATTCACCAAATGTTAGACGTTGTGGGAGGTCGTGTGGCTTCAATTCTTGCACCAGCTGTATCTAATAAAGTTTTACATCCAAATCCCCTCGCAAAATTTACCACGTAGTCGAGTAACAAAGGCCCAAATGCTGCGAACGGCGGCGAATCAACATTTCACCGTCATCACGAACACTGGCGGATACAGCCGCAATATTTTCTTCGGTCCTCACTCTACGTACGCGTGTAAGTGGTTTAATGTCCAATAATGTAAAGTGGGTTCGAAATTTAGTCAGAAGCTTTCAAATAGCTCCCTCAGTGGGCCGACGAAACTGCCCATAAATTGGAAGAAGTTCACGATACACTTTCCTAACCGACCATGAATTTTGATAATAAAATTCAATAATTTGCAAGCGTTGTTCGTTCGTAAGTCGATTCATGGTTAAATTATAGGCCAAACAATGACACTACATTCACGCGTGATCTGTCAAAAACAGTGTTGCCAAAAAGATACCAGCAAAAAAATCACTTTTACAAACTTAGTTTGATAAAAGTGAATCACGAAATGACAATTCCTCAACAAATATTTGATAAACTAGTCGCAGCCTACTTGCTCATTCCATTAACCCATTTAGAGCCAATATTGTGCACACGCGACAGCATATTTCGTGAAATAAATTAATCATAAAGTAAAACAATTTGGGGTAAATACACATATTGCGTATACGCATCACTGGCATATAATTACAATAACTCTTTTTTGGGAGTGCCAGATGAACAAAAAAGTAAATGTGGGAATGGGAGCAGTGGTGTAGTCAGAACTTAGCTAGAATTCCATTAAACGACAAATTTTTCAAATTTTACTCCCTTATAATTTCTTTATTGATGAACAGATTTTGTTGAAATTTTTAACATTCATATCTCAAGACCTCCTTAATCCAGTGGTGTAGTCAGTACTTAGATGGAACTTCCGAAATTGAACTGGTGGGTTGATTAAGGAGCATATTTTTCTAATTTTATTCAATTATAACTTTTTCATCATTGGATGCATTTCTTCGTAACTTTGACATAGATCATTTGAAAAACGTCACGAATCCAGTGGTGCAGTAAGATTTTTTGTAAAAAAATCGCTGATAAATTATGACTGATAAATTATGTATACCTATAGTTGGATTTGTTTATAATAATAATAATAATACGTTTATTCACCCGAATAATTTATCACAATTATGTCGGATACATGGGATTTAAAAACAATTTCGATAAATATGAGGGCAAAAAGGAAAGAAGTTCAGCGTTGTTGCTCTTCCACTTCTCCCAGGAAAAAAAACTGTTTTTTAACACTATACAAAAATATCTAAGCTACTTGTTTATAATTTTGCTTGTAGTTTTTTATCAAATTATTAATAAAATTCTAGATCCAATTCGA
The DNA here is from genome assembly GCA_015342045.1 of Leptinotarsa lineolata. Taxonomy (NCBI): domain Eukaryota; kingdom Metazoa; phylum Arthropoda; class Insecta; order Coleoptera; family Chrysomelidae; genus Leptinotarsa; species Leptinotarsa lineolata. Next base: position 2,430 of record WOGR01011470.1, on the reverse strand, counting down.
TATAATGTTTTTCCCGATGAATTTTGATTTTTGTATATCTCCAACTATCTGGGCGGATTTCTTATTCATACATTTAGGGTCTTTCAATCGTTTGTAAGGTTAGAAATTGAATATTTCGACTTGATAAGTAGAATTTCGAATCTCTTGCGTGAGAATGAATCCATCGAGAACATTTTTTCCACACCAGAACAAAATCAGTATCTTTCGACTAGCGTTCTAACCAAGTTAACATCATTAGGAGATGACTTTGATAACTAAGACTGTCTTAGTCATCTCCTGATGGTGCTTACTTGTTTATCGAAACGTATGTCGACAGACAGTTACAGATTCTGGTTTAACGAGAAGTCAAGTCAAGAATTTTCAGTAGAGCCCTGAAGATTTTTCTGGGAGTCGTGACCAGCTTCAGAAGCTTTCAGCGCCGATAACACAAAAAGGAAAGGAACGATTTTATTGAAAACTTAAACAGCTTGAGTAACTATAGATGAGTATTAAATTTTGAGCTTTTTTTAAAAACTACTCTTTAAACAAAAAGAGAGAGAAAATGATGAAAAAAATTGTGCTTCAGTTGAATCCACCACTCAATTGGAGGTGAACAATTCACTTGACTTGACTATTTCTAAAGTCAATAATCAACACGATTTTACAATTTTTCACAAATCCTTTTCAGAGCAAACTGAGTTTCATCAAACAAATTACCATCAACAACGGTCACAAGGTAGATATTATTGACTCCATTCTTTGTGAAAAATTACAAAAACAAGCCATTTACCAGGTCTATCTCACTTCAAAAAAAAACGATAATAAGCGTCATATGACATTAACATATATTGGTGAACCCACCAATGAAATCGTTTTTTTGGGAAAACAAACAATTGGATGATCAGGAGTATATGAGTTGACTTGAAAAGAACCACTACCACTTCAACATTTGCGAATCATTTTTTGACAGAGGGCAATTCGATCACATAACAGTTATTCAACATTCTAACTTTCATTTCTCTAATTAAGATAATTCCCGATATTCCTCGTAATAAATTCTAAAGAGACCAATAAAACCACGTGTAAGATGCAGGGAAAGTGACAGCCCAGCATTAATCAAATTCGTCGTCGCTACCGCTTGGCTTGCTTGCACTTCTCGAGTTCCCTTTTTTACTTTTACCGCTTCACTTTTCCCGTATTGAATCACGACAGCCTTTCGAATCCTTTTTTTGCTTTATTATGAACAGCAACAGCAATTTCTCGTTTCACTGGCCGGCCAGGAGAATGTTTCATTAGTTTTACACGCACCATGATCACGGCCAAGGAGAGTTATCAAGACCTTGCTTCTGGACATCGCAACATCTTGCAATTAGCAGTGATTTGCTTTCACGTGGTGTATTAATGCTGCCGGCGGTGTATTCTTAAGTGTTAACTGGAGTGCATCCGATTCTTGAATGATTACATCGTGAAACATTGGATTATTGGATTCAGTCGTGAACAACTCTGGTATGGTGGCGCTGGGGGCGCCCCCTTGAACGCAGAAAATGTTCAATTATGGGCCTAAGCCAGTCATGACGGAATAGTTTTTTTACTGTCAATGGACTATCCAGAAAGGAGAAAAACCATGAATATAACACCAGATTTGGCGACTTATTGAAATTATCCAAACTGCGTTCGACAACTTCCAAAATAAATTCTTTGAACTTTGATCTGTATAATAAAATTCCGTCAAACATAACAAGTTTTAATTTCAATCAGTTCGAAATCAGAATTGAATAATATCTTAAATCTAGATGTTTTTACAGTGTAGAAGAGTATTTACAAAATAACTTTTTATATTATTAAAGTTGCTTATAATTATAACACATTCGAAGAAAATTTTAGATATTAATTTCGGTATTGAAGATATAATTCTTGTTGCGGTTTCATGATATTAGAGCCTCTTTGTGAAATTATTTGTTTGTGCTATTATTATTATTGTTTTACTGTTTTCTTTTTTAATTGTCTGAGTGTTTGATTACTTATGAGTATGTGTAGATATTCGCAACCTAGTGATTATGCAATGAAGGGATAGAGACAGCACTACACATCTTATGCGAATGTAAGGCACTGTATCACAGGAGTCAAGTAATATATGAACATATGAAATTATGTCCAAAAGAATATGACAAACATCCAACACGGAACCTGTACAAACTAGTACAGAGAACGAAATGGGTGTCATGAAAAGATGGGAAAATAAAAGCAATAAGCCCAAGAGGCTACAGTGTTTTCTGGAGACTTTGTAATACCTAGCAAAAAGCTATGTATGTTAATATTCACTTTAACTTCGCTAAGAGAAATATTTCTTCAATTCTGAATTTTCAAACTTCGGTCCTGTATCTCAATATAATGTACCATTATGGCAAGACCGAAGAATGTTTATATAAACAAAATTCATCGGCGTTCGAA
>WOGR01011469.1:0-10542 GCA_015342045.1 Leptinotarsa lineolata | reverse complement strand
AAATATGACTCGGAGTGGGGATCCTCATAGAATCACTCCACTCCATTTCAAATTTGATCGTTTTAGTGCAAGAGAGTTCAAGATTATCAGCATTTATAAAAGTTAATGTTTGGTAAAATAAATATCGAAATTAATTTAAATCTTCTAAACAGTGATAGATAGGTATAAGAAAATAGTATATGAATTTGTTGACAAAGTAATAATGAATCATAATATGATATTATATACGGGGTCTTCCATTTGAAAAATCAAAGAAGTCGCTACTTTATAGAAGAAGCGACAACGCCGCTTCGTCTGAAATGTTTTAGGCGTGTAGGTCATATTGATTTATGCATACTGTGAAATTTTCAGGTTGATCCGTTAGATAGTTTGTCAGAAACGGCTAATTAACGCTCAACATGAAAAGCCCTGTATATCATATGATGGGAGAGTTGGTTTTAGCAACCCATGACTTCCTTCAAAGATATTTGACAGATCAATGATATGTGAGTGAAGTAATAGATCGACAACACAAAAGAGAAATTATAGCTCGCCAACCTCAATAGTAACATAAACAAATTCAGTTTAATATAGATACAAATATTTTGGACGAGAAAACTAGATGACATTCCCTTTGTTGACAAATGGGAATTGAGATATAATTAAACTATGTCTTTCTATATCCATAATATGATTATAGAACCTATTTCTTGAATATATTACACTCGATTCTGTGTACCAACCCTGAGTTTTGCATGATGAATTCAACACAATTCATCCACATAATATGGAGTAAATGTATATATGAAGCATTGATCATGTAGTTTCAAATATTCTGAGTTGTCAGGAAGAATGTACACTACATGTGCATCAAAAAATTGTACACAATTCACTATATTTTATACAGTGTGTAAAAGCCAAATGGAATGGATTCATCATTTCGGTTACGGTGAATATTTGAAGAAATCCCGAGACACGTCAAATTTGAATTATGATTTGATATACTTCAACGGAAAAATGCTACCCCTACCTTCAACCCTCGTGGAATGACAAGTACAACTCCCAATTTTTTTAATGGGAAGTATAGACTTGTGATATATCGTTTGAAAGGCCTGTTCATTCTTTATCCAAAAATTTTATTGCTTTCAAGCGATAATCATGTGGTCACCGAAATTCGTTGAAATATACTCAAAACTTATTGCAACATACAACATATTTCATGTTGAGGTATCGATAATAAGAAAGTAAGCAAAAACCATAGCAATGTTATTTTTAGATGATGTGTGCTTTAAAAACTGTAAATAATTTTCCTGGCCGCATTGTTTCATTTTGTACGTTACAACATTAGTTGTTAGTATTTCAGTTTAAGTTTAAAGTTCGTTAACTCCAAGTCTGATAAATGATTAGATTAACGGAAATGCATGAAATAACAGTTTAACAAATGACAGGCATCCACTACATTCAATGTTAGCCATACATCGATAGTGATCATGATAAAACAAAATAAAATGATTTCTTATAAAATTATAACTTCTCAGGAGCTCATGGAAGACGAGTTTGATGAAAAAACTTATTTTTGTGAATAACTGATGGACATGTTCGATAACAATTAGAAGACGTTATGTTTTCTGATGAGTGTACTTTTTCTCTTAACAGTCATGCTAATCGGCAGTATTGCCGCTACTGGTCATCGGAAAATCCTCACTGGATGAGGGAAGAACACAAACAATAGCCTCAAAAGGTAAATGTTTGGACAGGGATTACATTTTTCATTGAGGGCAACTTGAATAGCGATAATTATTTGACACTACTTCAAAATGATGTCATTCCAAGTTTAGCAAAATTATATCCTGATCCAGGAAACCCTCAAGTTCCAGTGAATACGATATGTTTTCGGCAGGATGGAGCACCACCACATTACCAAGTTAATGTCCGGCAATACCTCGATACAATATTTCCCAATCGGTGAATAGGGAGGCGAGGATCGATTGAATAGCCAGCGCGATCACCTGATCTATCGATTGAATAGCCAGCGCGATCACCTGATCTTTCATTATTAGATTTTTTTATGAGGATATGTGAAGAGCAATGTGTACAAAACCAAACCTTCAGATTTGAATGACTTCAAAATACGAATAACGCTTGCGATTAGGTCGGTCACGCCTGATATGTTTAATAATGTTAGAAGATAGTTTCATTCAGACTAGGATGTTGCCAAGACGTTTGCGGTGAACATTTTGAACATCTACTTCGTTAACATCCATAGTTTTCATTCGTATTTCACATTTCGATACGTTTTGCAATTTGTTTCAATTTTCGGGTATATTTATCGAATTTCGGAAAACATGATTTTGTTTCATTTCAATTGCTGCAATAAATTTGAAAGCGATAAACTTTTTGAATAGAGGATGAAGAGACCTCCCAAACGACATATCACAAACTTATACCCGACGTTTGTCGGGATTTTCTTAAATATGCATAGTATCAGAAATAATGAATTTATTCCATTTCGCTTTTACACACTGTATAATCATTATAGATGAAATCTGAGTTAATTTTCATTGATACAATCTGGATGAATTGTCATTCAATATTGCATATTCATTGAAATCTATGTGGAGCACATGTATTTTTTCAAGCTCTAGAAAAATCATTCCCGATGAAGTTCTATAGTAAAATAATCCTCAATTTTTGAATTCATGTATCAATAAAAATATGCTACGATCAAATAGATGGATTCCGTTTCAATTATTCCTAACCTACCTATTGTTATTGAGGATAACTGCATTCGTTTCAGTTTATCATGCATCTCACAATCAAACCTGATTTGGTATTCAACAGTTCTTTGAAACATTGCTACAAGAATTTCACATAAACCGACTAACGGATTTTTCTGGAATGCACTCGATACTTAAATTATATCATGCAATAAATAAAGAAAGTATACAGTGAGTTGCAAAGAGGAAAGATGCCTTCCAGAGAATAGATTTTGAAGTCCTTTGGAAATCATTAAAAAAAGATTTGATTTATTGTAAAGTAGGCCTTGATAAGAGAGATATAACAGTGAAAAATTCGTTTATCAGTCATTGAATGCGCCATCTGGCTATTTTCTTTTGATGTGACGCACCTGAGCAGGTTCATCAACATTGATAATATTTGAATTTGACACCCCTGCCCTCCACGAATACATTATGGACGTCACACTACTGAGTAAACTATATTAACATCGATTACGCATAACCAGGTAGATTTTTATTTATTTGATTTCATGTGAACTGAATATATCTTATGACATTATATATTTTTATATGCCCACCAAAGGATAGATGAAATCAAGACAAAAATAATTTCAGGCAGATTTTCAAATAACTTTAAATTAATTGAAGAATATGATGTGTGCAATACAATAATGTTTTGTGTGAATTGATTGAATTATAAAAATAAAATCCATGTGAAGTCGGGGCGTTAGTGCTGCTCTACGCCAACTAATCCCTTTTGTGATTTAACATAACAATTCACTACATATTTTTCTTATTTCATAGGTACACCAAGAAGTCTTCGATGTCATATGCTTATATTTTTATGATGGATTACTGATACCCATTTGAATGTTTAAAACATTTATCACATATAATATAGCGATTGGAAAGTTATTTAGATGGATATGATGCTGATACTCATCAAATCAACACGTTAGGTATCTTGAGCAATTCATGCATATCATAATTGCTTTCGCCTCATTCAATTCAAATTAATATTTTTTTCAAAATAATAATGGACTGTCTCACACGTGGTCTCCCACCACGGGATTTTTCACTTTTAGTTCTGGGCTCCCAACCAAATTCCTTTCCAAGCCTCTGGTTTTACCTAGTTTGTCATGTCCCCCTTACTTCGACAAAGGTCATGAAATTATTCATGTCCGTACTTGTGACTATGATACTTTATCCTCGTCGCCAAAGTTCCGTTCCTCCTTTTCTCTTCACTATCTACTGGTGATCACTCTATGGAATCAAACACTCTCACTTATTTCCCACATCCACTTTCGCTTGCTATTCTATAACGAATGAATATCTTGAATCAAACCCAACCAAGGGAACTGAGTCAGCGTTATACAATCTCATAACGTTCATAGACGTGCATTTATTTTTCACTTCCGTGATTGGTATTCTCACAATATTTCAGTACACTACAGAAGCAACAAAATCATCAGTCGAGAAATTGATTTGAATATCGAGACAAATTCCTGAGTATGGTAATATTAAATAAACCACCTGAGCATCTGGGCATTCTTTCTGAAATCGGCATAAAATATTATTTTGGTAACAAAAAATGAATTTCCGGAACTTTATCTTTTTTTAGAGCTCAATATATACAGTGTGAGCCATTTAAGATAGAAGCACCCTTACAAAATTTTTATGCTCCAGCCGATTCGAATAATTCTTTCTGCATTAGGTAGGCATTCGAAAAATCTACTAGGACACCACATTTCAGGAATAACACGTAGTTTTCAGGGCCAATTATCCTTATTTTTCAAGGCCTGAAACTATTAGAACTTTTTTACAACATATCTGACTACAACACTGGATTCGTGAAATTTTCAAATGCTTCATGTCAAAGTTACGTAATGCATCCAATAATGAACAATGGATTGAGTGAATGAATTTATAAAAATATGCTATTCAATCAACCCACCACTTCAATTTCAGAAGTTTCATTTAAGTTCTGACTACACCACGGAATTGAGGAGGTCTCGAGATATGATTGTTTGAAATTTCAACAGAATCTATTCATCAATGAAAAAATTATAGTTGAGTAAATTTTGAAAAATTTGTCATTTAATGGAATTCTAGCAAAAATATGACTACACCACTGGCACTGCTCCCATTCCACTTTAACTTTTTTGTTCATCTCTCACCCCAAAAATGGAGTTATTCTAATTATATGCCAGTGATGCGTATACGCAACATGTGTATTTACCTCAAATTGTTTATGCTTAATTTATTTCACGAAGTATGCTATTGCGTATACGCAATATTGGCTCTAAATGGGTTAATGGAATAAGCAAGTGGCTGCGACTAGTTTATCATCTATTTGTTCAGTAATTGTCATTTCGTTATTCACCTTTATGAAACTGAGTTTGTAATTCAAAATGAAACTAGATAATGACCCAATTGTCAATTCAAGAAAAAATCAAAATTATACATATTTCTGGAGATAATTACCGAAGTGAAAGAGAAGTGACTAGAATATTCAAAGAAAGACACCCAAATCGTTCACTAACAGCAAGTACATAAAATCAGCCAAGCATTCAGTTGGACTGGAGCAGTATCCACGTATATTTTGAGAAATAATACACGGAGAAGAAATGTAAATAAAAAGAATATAATAGATTATATAACAAATAATCTAAATAAAAGTTCGAGGGTGGTCAGCTTAGACTTAAAATTACCTAGGGAGATAATTAGGCGATGTCTGCGAAAAAACAAATTGAAGGTATTCAAACCAAAATTTTTGCACTCTCTAGAACCAGGTGATCAAGAAAAACGTTTGAAATTTTGCTCATGGGACCAGGACGAGTATCTCAACGACAGACATTATTGAAAGAATATCTCATTCAGTGATGAAGCTAGTTTCACAATAAATGGAGTGATTTTAAAGAAAGGGAAAGTAGATCAATTGAATGGCCACCGAGATTGCCTGACCATACTATACTGGATTTTTTCCTATGGGACTATGTCACACAAAATGTCTAAAAATTACGACCAATGCATCGAGCGAAACTGTGCATAAGAATTCAGCAAACGTGTGCTGCAATTACTCCGCAACAATTACGGAATACTTTGAAAAATGTTCCCAAACGATATGATAAATGCATTGTCTTGAATGGAGGTTTGGTGGAGGCTTGTTATTATCTCCGATCCTATTATGTGCGTTGCTTGTGCATAAGAGACTGTTTCCACTAGTTTGTAGCAATTCGAAATGAATGCATTTGTTTTAATTCAAAATTATTGACATTAATGTTTGTTTCATAATCGGATGCATTCATATAATTCATAAATTCTATACATTTTCCATGAATACAAGGATCTGAATTATATTTTGCTAAATATCATTCCTAATCCAGTAGTGTAGTCAAAATTCCATTCCAAATTTTACTGCCTTGATTAACAGAATTTGTTGAAATTTTCAACAATGATAATACATCGAAACCTCCTCAATCCAGTGGTGTAGTCAAAACTTCATTTATTCAAATTATTATGAAAAACCTTTCTAATAATTTTTCAACAGTTTAACATAGATTCTTCATCAAGTACCAATTTCAGCAAAAATTTCATATATTTCATTTTGGGAATTTCATGAAACACCAATATTTTAAGAATATTTCCAAATTAATATAATAAGGGTTAGGACACCTGTCAATTTCTTTACCATTGTGTGTTTTATGATACTTCTCAGCTTAGTGTTCTGATTTTTGAGTTGCCTAAACTGAATATATAGTGGCACCACTGTGAAATTCGATCTTGATGTATAGAAAACCATGCGTCCAGAAACTTCAATATTCGAATATTCTCGTTAATTGTTAATGCGTCGTATTGAAATTCGACATTACTGACTGGATTCAAATATTGGCTGAAAGAGTCAAGAGTGTTTTCATGATAATTTAAATAAAATGAATTTTGATCTGTTACAGAGACTGTATTTTCAACTTTATCTAAATATTCCGTTTGTACACATATTCGATGACTTTTTCACCATTTGCATACAACCTCATGAACAATGTAAGTAGTTTCATCAAAACTCAAGCAATATGCAGATGCACAATTCTACTTTTGTAGTTTTCCTGATGATGACAATAAAAAGTGTCGAAACATTGAAATCAATGAATTAATAAGGAAGATAATTTTGATGCTCCCGTTTCACAATCCACTCTTAGCCGACTCTCATTATTAACACATAATTGTTGGTATTTATTCCGAACGTTTCACTGTAGGATAAAGATGAGAAAGATAAAGTCAACGTTTAAACTATAATAACCATCTACATATAACAGAAAGATTATCAAAATGGATAAACCTACAATTTTGTATTATCAATAGGAAAACTGCAGTTTTTAATTATTTGTGAGGGAATGTAATTAATCTAACTGGAAAATTGAGAATGGTAACCTATTATGCTGGTATATAATATTATGAACTCAGTTGATAGTATATTATGGCCAATAATGGCGTGAAGAATCCTATAATTTTTATATGATTGAGAACAGCAATATTCCAAAATAAGATTTACTCGTGGAAGATACTCCGAATGAAAGGAATATTATGGATTTCCACAAAAAAATCAACCCAAAAAATCATTCAATAATATTTTCGATGTTTGTTATTTCATTCAATTTTAAACATTCAGAACCCAGGATCGCCAGCACTCAAGTTCAGTGCTCTAATAACTACTAGAAGAAGTAGTTGCATGCAGCTTTCTTTTTCGTAACCCCATTCGGATACGTTACGGAATGATCGATAGGGTCAATACTGAAACCAAGTCATCTCGCACCAAACCGGTTTTACGGTGTGGGACATTGGCTCATATGCATAGGCGCCTTAACAAATGACCCGTAGAGTGAACGCAAACAGTTATGTTACAGCTAGTGGACACGAAGTACTTCCGTGTTATTCGTTACCACTTCGATATGCATAACAAATACATCAAAGGTTACGCAAGGAACGAGTGGATTACCAAGTATATTTGCCTGTTATGCTCAGCGTTGTTTCATTACCTTGTTTGGATAAGTTATGGAATATTTGAAACGGTTGAAACTCAAAATGTTTCCGGAAGCGGAGTGTTTCATCTTCCAACCAGCCGGACATGTTTATTGATACGTTACAGGACATTAGTTGACTTCCACTTACCGTTATCAACTAATTAGATATGAAATTAAATATATGGATAACTCATTACTACTGAGACTTCAGTTTCTCATGAACAAACAAAAAATTCAATAAGGAAATTGTAGTATCGTAGAGTTCCACCATTTGGTTGGAGCCTCTCGTTATATTTCTTAGAATGTTTTTTTACTTGGAAGGCCAGAATTGTACACCGAATAAAGCAGTCTAGCTGGAACCACGACGTAATGTGTTTCACTCAAAACTCTAAATTATTACAGTGGTAACGAGAATGGAATAGTTACTATCTGGAAATCTTGATGATGTCAGGTCTCATTGTATATTTCATCAATTTCGCCACAGGAAAGAGAAAAAATATTAAGATCGCAAATACATGGTCCAACACTCATAGACAACCATTAGAAGATAATTTTGTCCAGAGAAAAATCATCCTCAACTGGTTAGTTGGGTCGAAGTGAGTGAAAATATATTCACTCTATGGTGTAGCGGCCGAACTGGCTGTCAGGAATGATGTGTCCGATCATGAATCCTATAACAGTAAAAATGAACGAAGAGGACATGGATAGCTTGGTTTTCTGTTCGGCTTCAAAAAAGACCTCTCAACAGTTGGTGAAAGAAATGGCCGACCTGAGCGCTTATTGCCCTAAGCGAATATCAGGTGGAAAATATAATGTTTTAGCAGGATTCAATGTAATGAGTGGAATCTCCGAGGCCGCTTTAGCAATATTTTATTCCAAGATTACAGCAGTACCGAATAGATATCTCGAATATGTAGACTTTATTCATTTTTCTGACCAGTAATCTAGTCCCAAACAAACTGAGGAGAATAATATAAAATTACCAGAGACTGAGAAGGTGCCTAAGTTTGGATTCAATATTACCGTGAAAGGAATGCCCCTTGAAGAGGCCTGTACCAAGCTGAACCCAGTGATGAATATATTGCACAGCTGAGGGGGCAGTGAAAAATTCCAAACATGCTTTAAAAAAGGCGGTAATAAGTAATGAAAATATCAAACAATTCATTTATAGATTTCTGTTCGATTATAGGAATACAGCAAATAGGTACGACAACAGGGGTGACTTCAGCTGAAATAATGTTTGATCTGTTAATGCCAAACCATCAAGGTCACATGGAGGCCAAGGTAGAACAACAAATAAAAGGTTATAGGGGCAAGAACAGGGAATTGAATGTGGGTGACAACATTCTATTCAGGGACTACACTAACATCAGTAATCCACTCGGACAGAAGGTGTGATAACAAAAAAATTGAAAATACTTTGTTTGATGTTGCATCGGTGGAGGGGAGGCAACATAAGAGGAACACGGATCGAATAAGACGTTCTTGGCATTTCTCACACCCTACCGATGAACATATCTATACTGATAATATTGTAATTGACGAAAATGCTTCTTGTTCGCATCTTGATTTGATTCAGGTTTGGAGCCTAGCTCCCTTACCCTTTCAGCTGTTTTTGTGAGAAGGACAAATAGATGAGGACTGGATAGGGGGACAAAAATAATGACGTTAACTAAGATCATAAGGATAATGGTGGAAGTGATAGAAGTGGTGAGACAGAAGTTCAAAATGAAAAGACTGAGATGGCGGTGAACACTGTTGAAGACTGTTGAAGATGTTTGATGAGGTTCCCACGTTTTCACTCTCCTAGTCCATGTTTTTATTCGCGTTTTTCGTTAGAAACTATGTATTTTGAAACAAACTGTCATTTTATTATTTGCTCATCTGTATGATTGAACTGGATGTAGTGAGATATTCACATAAAACATAACAAACTGTTCTTTGGTATCATTGCTTGCGATTGCAATTTTATTCATACGTTCATCTGGTTGAGGGCCGTCAATGGCTGATCCGTGGTGGCTACAGCTTGAAAAATCTAGCTGTGCCTATTGAATGCGTGGAAGATAAAGAGTAACTGGTAACTTTTATCAGGGAGTACGATCAGGAGAAGAATTTTGTCCTAAATAAATTCGACAAGTGTTGATTGACAACTACATATATACCAGCAGGAAACGGGAACCCCAATTCTTTCTTTTGTTCAGGTATTGAATAATTGATAGGTAATCGTATGAATAATCGTATAAATTAAAAATACTCTGTTTAAAGTCGCATCGGTGGGGATAGGTAACATAAGAAGAATACGGATCGAATAAGACGTTCTTGGCATTTTTTACACCCTACCGATGAACATATCGATACTGATAACATTATAACTGACAAAAATGCTGTTTGTTCGCATCTTGTTTATTTCAGTTTTAGAGCCTAGCTCCCTAACCCTTTCAGCTATCTTTGAAGGAAGGACAATTAGATGAGGACTGGATAGGGAGACAAAAATGATGATGTGAACTAAGATTATGAGGGTAATGTTGGAAGTGATAGAAGTGGTGAGATAGAAGTTCAAAATGGAAAGGATGAAATGGCGGTGAACACTGAGACTGTTGAAGATGCACCGATGTGAAATTTACGTCCAAAGCAATGAAATTGATAACCGTGAGAGACAAAAAAAATACTCGATAGGTGTCATTGAGTTTTATAAAAAGAAGCATTTTTGGGTTGTTCTGTTAGTTGTGTCTTAAGGTTTGATTGAAAGCAAAACTGGGGATAATGAGTTTTTTCTTGGAGTCTCCCGGTATATTTACAAGAATGTT
>WOGR01011468.1:0-10544 GCA_015342045.1 Leptinotarsa lineolata | reverse complement strand
CATTTTTCCGTTGAAGTATGTCAAATTATAATTTAAATTTGACGTGTTTCGGGATTTTTCAAAAATATGTACAGTAACCGAAATAATGAATTTATTCTATTTGACTTTTACACACTGTATGCATGTTAATTGAAAAAAAAAATCCAATGAATAATATAAATACGAAACATAGTGAACAAATATAGAATGAATATCGGTGAAACTTATAAGTTTTAACGAATATGTATATAAAATTTCGAAAGTTTAAAAATTATCCCTCCATAATTCACATTTTCCAAAATTTAGTTGGTACAGGCACCGTATGAAAGTAAACAACAAGTAAGCCGGGCTGTAGCGGCGTGTAGTGCGGTAGGAGGGTGCAGGTTAGAGCTATTCTTGGTTCACTTGCTCTCACGCCTTAGATACATCGGCTGAGCGTAGAATAAGGGATGGGATCTTAACCCAAATATGGTGGAGAGTGAATTTACTTGTGTTCACTTCTATACGGTGGTACAGGTATTTTTTCTGCGACACTCTTGAAAAGTTCCATGCTCTGTGATCACGGATCCAGTACATTTTAATATTTTCGACATAACAATTGGCAGAGCATTCTTCCAGAAAGATGGTGCTTAATTACAGTGACAATTTTCTCAATTTTTATATAACTTATCAGTTTTTTGAATGAGTAACAAACCATTTATTTTTAACAAATTTATAAGTGCTTTTCTCATCATAAATAGATAATGCGTTTCATAATTCATTATTTGCGGTTTCTTGAACTTATTTCACTTCACTTTTCGTAAGTACTAATATCACCTGTTTTAATAAATTGATGGATGTGGCCGTTAGTACGTGGTAAGAGATTCACCACTTTTATTCGTAACTAAAGTTACTGCAGTTTCGTCCTATAAGGATATTATCAAACTTTTACATTAATGTGCTTGAATGTGTTTTTACAATTCATCCATCTTTAAACCTGAAGAAGAGCTAATAAAGTCTCGATAGTTCGAACAGAACGGGTTCTTGATTTTCTGTTCTACTTTTACAACGTGCTCCAAATTTATACCTGTTTTCCTAACTTAGCCAGTTACTGTTACACATGTTAAACCTTCAGATACTTCTTGGGAAAACGTTGTAACTCATTTCAACAATCTTGTTGCCTTTACCTACTAGAGTATTCAGGGCCTTTGTTGGATGTATGTCATATTCCTCTGGACACAACTTGGTTTGGGTTGTCTTGGGATCTAGTGTCTTATATTCGCAATGTCACTCGTTACACTGCTTGATGCTAAGTTCCCCGTTTAACATCCTTAGTTTTTCATTTATCCTTTGAATCATCGGTGTACAGTGATTTGCTTAAGTAGTTCTAATTTTTTTTATTTCAGGCAGTACCTTCTTGAAGGAATTTCTGTATATGTTCCCGGGTCAGTAATTCTAGTAATCTTTATGTTTCATATTGACCTATTTCTAGATCTAGTATCATATCATAGATTTTGAAACTTCCACTGCCGGTTCTGGGCAGAAATATGGGTTGGTAATCCGTGTCTAGTACACGGATTATCAACATGAGTTTTTTCAATGCTTATGATTCCAGTTTTCACGGCATTCTCAGGCCAATTTCGATGTTACTCTTTGAGTTCATCAGCCGGGCAAGTGGGGCTTGACCCACTGTAAGGATATTGATTCGTTCATTCTATTGAGGCTTCAAAATTATTACCCCTAGCCCATTGCAAGACGTATAAGTATTGACCAAGCAGGCAAGGTGAATTTCTGTCTGAGTATACTCAATTTCCCGCCCATGTTTGGTTTTCTACCCGTTTGTATATCAGGTGTTTTGGCCAAGAATATTCTCGGGAGAATAGATTCCAAATAGATGAGTGGAATCTTTGAAAGAATTTCAGATATATAGGTTCTGAACTCGTTTTGATCTTCTCATTTATTATTTAGTTAGATACGAATCAATGTCTTTCCTAGTAATATTAAATGAACGTAATTGAATTTTGATGAAGAATTGATATCGTCAATACTAATGTCAGCGTTGAGCAAATCAATAAAATGTGAGAGGTTATCTGTAGAGTAGAATGTAATGATGAGAAATGACGTTTCGTTTCGAGTTCACCATTTCGATTCGACATTGCATGAGGTTAGCCGGATATCGCCAAGTTATACAGCGAAATATGTATTTGTTTAGAATTTTCTGGGTTCATATTGAACAAAGTTTTTACTGTATCACAGAGGTAATATGAAGGATATTTTCATATTATATTCTATGGGGAAAATAAGCACATTTAAAAATACCTACATTTTACATTAATATTGAAAATTACTAATATATTTTAAAGGAAATTATAGTTCAATAACGGCTGATTTGAGGTTGAAAATCGCTTTTCAATTTGTAATATTTAAAACATGTAATGAAATGAATAATGTGCAAAAAAGAGAGCATTTACACTTTGTTTACCGATACAGTATACCTTTAAAATCCATAAGCATAACGGTTATTTATCAAATTTCAATGCCTTTTGACGCCACAAGTAATACTATAGTCATCCTCTTATCTGAACAGGCCTTGATTTAAATGGAAATATTAGTATGATTCATCGTATTTTCGAAAATATTGTTTTTGTTTCTTACACTAACAGCTCGAGAGTTTGCGTTCCATTTTAGCAAGTCATTTTATTTGATTTGAAAGTGATACTTGTGATATATCTTAACTTAAATAAGAGTCTGGCCGTCAGCTGCGCCAATACCAGTGAAACCGGGCGTATTCCAAAATCCATTTCACATCACTCGATATTTTCCCAAAAAGAATATTTGCATAGTATTACTTCGAAATATAATAGTCACCTGTATTATTAAACCTGGTTTGTTACGTCAGTCACACAAGGGCTAGTCGAAAATTACTCAAGCATTAAGTCAAAAGCTACGTCTATCCAACCAAATCCCGAAGTTTCTCGATAGAGTACAAAAAAGTAATGTCAGCTAGAATAAATCTGTCGGCACCGAGACAAAATACACGTCTGCATACGAAATAATGGAGCTTAAACAGCCACAATCTCCCAGGTAGCGTGAAGGGGCACTTGTAACAGCTCTAACAGAAAAGTTAACTATACCGCTCATAGCTACAGGTTGCATCTGACCCGGAGGTTTGAGTGTAAACCGTCCAGAGATACAAACAATCCCCCTGTGAAGTGATAACCTCCAAAGAGCTCAATCTGAACGTATTCACGCAAAATCGAAACAGGGTCCAGTCTTGAAGGTGGTTAATTTTTAAGCACCGTCAACCAGCGAATGAGTTGGCTAAAATGGTACCCTATACGATTTTTAGACGATCTAATAACTCGAAAATGAAAAATGTAAACGCAAACGTTTCAGTTAATTCTACTAACAGCATGCATCTTAAACGTGCTCAAACAGCTTCGCTGTAGCCGTGTTGGAAGGACATTTTAGAGTCAACAGCTATTGGCAATGGCTCGTGAGAGCTACTATTGGAGTAACGAAAATATCAGTTTTTGGTTAAAATTCGATTGTTGTATAATTTGGTATGATCAAATAGCATCTCAATTCATTTACCATCTTAAACGAGTAGGCTTTGCTTGGCTTCTATGGTAGGAAAAATGTTAGGGTACCTCCTACCTGTCGAATTTATTGGGTTGTCTGAATTATACTTTGGAGAAATCGAAACAATTTACAAAAGAAGTTACGACAGGACCGTAATTTGAAATTTTTGTCACTGATGATGACATTTATTTTAAATGGAACGCTATGAAAATATCAAATGCGATATACCCTTGGGTTATGAATTTATCACTTTATCAATATCTGTAATAAAAAAGAAAGGTCCGTATTTAAAAAAAAAAGTTTATGGTGGCCAGATTGACATGAAACGTTTTATCGAATATTTATTATTACATCGTCATAATATACTTAGAATAAAATAACATTTTCCTTTCCCATTTTTTGATATTCTACGAAATAGCAATTTATTTACATTATTTGAAGATAACCCTATTGCATCCATCAATTTGTTGAAATATAACATTTACCTGCATTGTTTTGAACGTCACTTATCAACGACTATAAAAGTATAACGCTTCAACAAATAACAACCAGTTGTGAATTAATTTAAAAAAATATTTTGAAAGCAACAATAACAATAAGTCTGAACCGTTTTTACCTTCTCTGCCTTTAATTTGTCAGCCGCTTCATTCATAATGATCTTGGCTTTGTCTGTGTGAACTCTAGGTATGTAAATAATACCACAGAGATAAGCCGCAAATCCAAATGGTCCTGAATAAAGTAATTCTTTTTTCGCTATCACGGTACATTTGACCATATATCTCCATAAGTCCATTAATCCTAAAATAAGAAACATCACTTGTCATCAACTCCTTATGGGGTTTTATCACACATTGTTTTTAAATAAACTCATATGAGACATGAATAAAAAAGTCATAATAAATAATATAAAACTCCAAACACTCACGATAAGTCCTATTGGACAACCTGATACATCGTAAACGTTAATAGCGTGATTTCTGTGTTTAGTTCATTCGAAATAGTTTTCCACTATCGATTTTACCTACCACTTCATTAACGATGTACAAATTCTATAGTGCTTACAGAACATCGCGGGATCAAAATTTTGATTTTGCTGACTTATAGCGATTTTGCCGACACACCTCATATACCCCTCAAATCCGTGTATGGGTGCATAAGAACTCAATATAGTTACAGGACATATACACTTGTTATTAATTGGACTGATACTTAATTGGCAACCAAGATTAATTTGCGATGATCTTCAAACGCAGATTGATATTTATTTCGAGATATGAACAGAAATAAACGTTTATAAATATTCTCAATGATGACCGAAAGTTAACAACAAAACAAATTAGAAGTTGCATGGCACATTAAGATAAACACTTAGATTAAATAAAAGGGAGAACATACAGAATAATACAGTTTACGAATCGAAATCTAAAAATTTTGATGAATCATTTCGGAAATGCTTCAATGGATAGAAATAATTTCGATTTTATGGGCTGAAACTGTCTATGTTTTGTACGTAAAAAAGAAGATCGTATTTTGAAATTTAGAATAGAATAGTTTTCTTCAGATGATAAATAAAGGAAACTCCTATTTTCAAACTAGATAGATGAAAACTGATGGCTTTGTCTGGGGGTCAAATTTTATGACAAACTCAATGGTGAAAACCGCATATCGATATCTACCATCGTTTTTGTGTTAGAGCATGTTTTTCGAAAAGTTGTTGTAACTTTTTTTCCCGTCAAATATTTCTTGTTTCTATGAAAACATTTCCAAAGCACTTTAGTAGCTAGCAAATGTTGGGGAAAGCTCTTAAGCTCTTCATATCAGTAATTAAAACGCATAGTTTCAGTAAAACTGATAACAATCAATATTCATAGTATATTTACTACTAATGAATGAAACTTCAACAATAATAATAATGATAGAGAACAAAAAATGAAATACATTCATTCAGGGGTGACTTCTCTTTCACGTCATTTTAGTTCCCCCTTACTATCCTAGAAACGGTTTCAAGCATTTTTCGATATCAGCTTTCGTACGTGAGGTATAGCCCATTGTAAGTTTTAAAATTGATACACTGTATATAAAGTATAGTTAGTAAGTATAATAGAGATACGGAATAATAACACAATTCATATTAAAAATAATGTTATTTTTTCAAATATAATATTTGGAAACAGAAAAGTTTGTAATTTTCTTAAAGGTGTGTTAGCTACGCCTACCCAGCCTATTATGCCATATGAGAGCCTAGATTTAATGAAGGCGTAATAAGTTGTGATCAGTTCAGGCACATTGAGCATCTTTGATAAGACTCTAAA
The DNA here is from genome assembly GCA_015342045.1 of Leptinotarsa lineolata. Classification (NCBI taxonomy): domain Eukaryota; kingdom Metazoa; phylum Arthropoda; class Insecta; order Coleoptera; family Chrysomelidae; genus Leptinotarsa; species Leptinotarsa lineolata. The sequence goes on along the minus strand of WOGR01011468.1, from coordinate 4,692 downwards.
TTTATATATCAATCTTCTAGGAGAATTTGCTACGTTGTCGACGTAAATATTGCATCTTACGTGTCTATAAACAGTGACACCAATGTATTTATTTGGTCGATTGCGTTAATTTCAAAAGTAGTTCCGTGATTGTTGAAAGATAACTTTTCATAATATAACTTTTACCCCTGAGCATAACAGCTCAGGGGTAAAAACATCGATTTCTCAAAATTGATGGTGAGTAGTTTGTGATCAAACCAATCTATCAGGTGGATGAAATCTTCTTCAAGTTGTATCAAGAATCTGCGACATGGAAGATAGCCGTATTGTCAGCGTAGCTGATGATATTTCCTTATGTTTGCAAGGTGAGTAAGCTGTTGTAAATCACGAAGAGGATTGGCCCCAGAACTGTTCCTTGTGGAACTCCGCAAAGTACAGTTCTTTCTTCGTTATACATCTGTTTATAATCATTAATTGTTTTCGTGAGTCTAAATGAGATTGAAAAACTTCAAAGCATTTCCTCGGATGCCAATACTACTGTCTAAGGCTTCCAACAACTATGAATGATCCAGTATCAAACGCCTTAGCAAGGTCGAGAAACAAACAAAGTGACACCCCTCCTTTATCAAGTGAATCATACATTTGTCTTGTTAGGGCATCATATCAATACGGTACATTCTCACTACATAAAAGAGCGATTTTCACTTTGTGTTGTTCTAAAAAAATTGTTCTAAAATTGTTCGTTCCGTTAACCAGCTGACGAACTTCAACCCTCAGAAGTCGAAACTTGTACAAGAAATGGATTAACGAGGCCTTACCTTTTAACGTGCGATTACCCAGCACGGTGGCCCGGCGGGGAATCGAACCCCGGTCTTCCGCTTGAAAGGCGGACGTGCTAACTTCTACACTACCGAGACCACTGTGTGAGTAATGTTGTAACAAAACTTATTTATGAACTATAACTGTACAAAAATCTGTACTCAAAACTTACCGATTTATTAAGCAAAATGATTCGACATTATCCAAAACTAAAAATGTGTTTCAAAGTTCTATTAAATATTCCAGTACTTTGTTCTCTCAATAGGAGAGTAATTTCTATGTAGAATATTTTTCTTTCTTTAGGGAAAAATTTATTTCGATAAGTTTCATGTGAAATTGAAGAAAGTGATCAATTGTAGTATTTTCTTCCTGGGATGTTGCATTAGTCTTGCATGGTTTAAAATTATGACGTTTATCACGTTAGTTCAAAACGGTAGAAGAAAACTTTTCATTTTTGAATACTGAATTGATGGAAATGATATGTTACGAAACTATAGGTTATTGTTTAGTTCACAGAAAAGTGTTATTCTCCAAATAAAATTTGACCTCTGAAGGTGATCCACGATATTTCAGGTTTGTCTGTAGTTTAATTCTTGGTCTGAAAATAATCAAACTGGATACAAATCTGTTAAAATAAAAAAACGAGTGTTATGAGGATAAAAAGAAACTCGTTTACTCGATTACCAACATATTTATTTCCTTACATTCGATCTCCGGATCAGTTTCTTAATGAACTCTGCAATAACAAAAACAATTTTTTTTGTAACAGGCCAATATGGATATTTTTCGGTCAAGATATGACATTGAAGTCTCGTATTCATAAAAATTACGAAATTTGAAAAAGTCGAAGTGACAATAGAGAATTCAAATTTGGAGAAAAAGTAAAAAGTGGGTAACTGGACGATTCTTTTCTCTACATTTTTTGAGCTTTCCAAAGAACTTGATTTTTGAAGTTACACAAAATATATTCTCAATGATTTTTCATGTAACCTATAAGCAGGTCACTTGTGGCCACGTTCCAAGATTATTTTCTAATATCCAGAGTGTCCCTGAAAATGTAGTTAATCAAAGTTATGGTTTTTCAAATAGAACACTCCCCTTTCCATTTCATTTCTGAATTCTACTATGAATTCTATGTTTACTTTCATTAACGTTATTCACACCTAAATTCGGTTGATTCAGAGATATTGTTTTGAAAAATCAGTATCTTTCAATAACCCAATTTTTTCATACGTATTGAATCAGTCGTGAAGAAAGAATTTCTGGAATTTGGTTCACAAATCTTTCAAGACACTCTACTATTCAACTCGAATGATTCCCTCGCATAGTTTTTATAGATATCGGGTGAATAAAGTTTTTAGTTCAGTGATTTAATTTTCGATGATTCAATAGTAATGCCATCGCTTATCATGGAAGTATTGTCGAATTAGTGATCTTTTTAACACGCTTATTAACATTAACACGCTTATATAAGCTTCGGTTGTATTTACGTATCTATGTATGTAACGGAATCTTTGAGCATAATTTTCACCAATTTCCAGAAGTCTGATTTATTTGAAACTTTGCATACGTATCAAGGACCGATGACAATGCAATAATTTGATCACAGTTTTCCATTATCCTTATAAGGACCGCCAGGATTAATAAATTCTTTTATAGATCATCTGTAGTAGAGTAAAAAAGATAGAGCTAGCGCGCGATCTGCGCATGCCTGCAGTTTCGGACTTACTCTTTCGCTCGGGCACTCGGCACAGCACAACGGAGGCAGAAACGTTTTCAGGGTAGTTGCGTTCTGGACCAGATGGTGTGCACATGATTAAACCGATATCGATACAGTTCCCAGCGAAATACAGCTATGGAACTGCTGAGAGACGAATGTTGCCATTAATCCTAAGTTGGGCTTCGACCGTTCACAAGATGCAAGGTTGTACAGTTGATCATGCAGTCATTTATCTAGGCTCGCGATTGTTTGCTGCTGGACAAGCCTATGTAGCACTTAGTCGTGTAAGATCTTTAGACGGTATTCGGATTGAAGAACTTGATTGCTCTAAGTTAACAGGAAATACCCCATGCAATAGTGAAGCTTTGAATGAAATGATGAGATTGCGGAATGATTCGTAAGAAATACCACATTTCCACAAGAAACTAATTGATACATCGAACTAAAAAATGAAAAATAAATAGTAGTTTAAAAACTTAGACTTATAAAATGTAGTAAAATGCACCCCACGCTTTTTACTCTGAATTAGTCCATTCTGTTGATAACTCAAATTTTATTATAATTTTATTTTGAGGTGATTGACTATGAATGATTGTTTTGCTTTCTATTATTGTTATATAAACTCTGTGATGAAAAATTATTTTTTATTTTTCAGTTTGATTAACTATGAAAGCGTGTTTTTTTAGTTTTTCAAACTATTATTTATGATTATATCATGCATATATTTCTGCCTGTGATCTAAAATTCTTGTTTCGTCGGATAATTCATTTGTTGGAGATGTATTCTTTTATTACAAATTATTTTCAATATCTTCTTCCGAAGAACTTTTTTCGAATGTATATATGCTACTGCACCCCAGGAAAGGATCCCATACTAGTATAGTATCTTCAGGTTATAAGTGATACATTTGAATTTTTTTTCGAATCACCACTCCATCCCTTGAAAATTATCTGAAAATCCGTTCGACGTTTTTGAGGTTACGATAGGTTGCCTTTTATATTCCGGAATTTGGCACCCCTAGTGTTGCAATCTGGCAACTGACAGCTTTATCGTAAAGTTGGACAATTTTGGAGGTTATACGTACTCAGAACTTTTTGACATACGAGCGCTATTTTTATTGTTTACATTAACTTAAAAGATTCATCTCGGCCCAAATATGGATTCAAATCGAAAACATTTTCGTGCAATTATTTTTTTAAACTTTCGACGTGGATTAACTCAGCAATAGTGCAGGGATGAACTTAATTCAATTTTTGGCGATGAAGCTCCATCAAGGACCAGTGTTTATCGATGGTATGGTTAATTCAATCGTGGTCGTAGTTCACTCCAAGACGAATTCCGTGAGTTGTTGTTCCGAAAACAATTGATGCTGTGCGCGGGCTGATATTTCAAGATCGTCATGTGACTTATCGTGAGATTGAGACAACCTTAGGCACTAGTGGGACCAGTATACATTCCATATTGCATAAACATTTGACTGTCACAAGAAATTGTTCGCGTTGGATCCCACACAATTTGTTAATCGCTCAAAAAAAGGCTCAAGTCGATTGGTTGGAGGAAATGCTCAAAAAACACGATCGTGGTGCTTCGAAACACATCTATGACATCGTAACAAGTGAAGAATCGTGGATTTATGCGTATGAGCCCGAAAGTAAACAGCAGTCGACTGTAAGGGTGTTTCAAGATGAGCCAAATCCAACAAAAGTTGTTCGCGCACGAAGAACTTCCAAGCAAATGGTTTTTCGACACCTGAAGAAGTGGTTACTGCATTCAGAATGCATGTTTTGTAGATACCTCAATCAGAGTGGCAAAAGTGCTTCGACAATTGGTTCAAACGCATGCCAAAGTGTATAGACCTTCATGGGGAATATTTTGAAAAACAATAAAGTGATTTTCGATGACTAATATTTGATTTTGTTCTCTAATCATGAAATATAAAAGGCAACCTGGTATCGCGTTCAGTCAGAGATAGACAAGGTGGATACTATACTTTATATTATAGAGTGATATGCATTACTTCTCTTTCCATCAGTTCCCTAATAATTTCGTTTCCAAGCTACGGATTGATTGAAATTTTTCCAACTCTCCGCATTGAAATTCCTGAATTTCCCGGGCTACAAACATTCCTTCATTTCTTCTGGTACGAATTTCCGGCCTTCAATACCCGTCACACT
>WOGR01011467.1:0-10544 GCA_015342045.1 Leptinotarsa lineolata | reverse complement strand
GATATCTTGTACCTACTTTGATCAATTCATTCCCTAGTAAAATTAATCCTGGAAGTTTTGATGAAAGTTCATGGTTTCAACAGGATGGCGCGCCTCCACATTATGCTGCAGATGTACGAAGGTATCTCGACCAAATGTTTACGAACCGGATTGGATTGGTAGACTTGGACATATTGAATGGCCAGTGAGGTCGCCAGACTCAAATCCGTTGAATTACTTCATATGGGGCCATCTGAAAAATGTTGGTCATGAAACGAAACCAGCAAATATTCAAGAATTGAAAGAGAGAATTCGAACAGAAATAAACAATATTTCTCAAGAAATCATTACTGTCAAATACAGCAAGGACTACAGTTTGAATATTCAAAATGGAGTCATGTATTCATTACTGGATTACTTCACCATTGTTAAATTAATCATTGAAAAAATATAAAAATGATATCAATAAAATACATTTTCTAAGCGAACATCTTTCAAGTTCTGTTCATTAGACCCCAAGTATCAAGCTTTTCGGAATCAGATCGTTTCGGATTATCCAAAACTGACACCAAATACAGGGTGTTGCACTCAAAAAAATGACCGATGACGACACCACATCAATATGGATCATCCTGTATAATGAAATTTCATTGTAAAATGTAGAATATTGAAATTCAAAATCGACGTGTTTTAGTTTTTTGTGAAACGACCGTTGGTTATGGAAATATCGTATTTATTCCATACTTTGCGGACACACTGTATATCCTGAACACATTTATAATTTCGAAGTATCATTTTTACAAGTACATTCTGGTTGTATCTACGAAAATACATAAATCAATGAATTAACCATGACACGAAAAACTAACAAGGTACAAATGGAAAGCTAACATTTCCAAAACAGCACATCAATTAAGCAAGTGAAAACGGTCAGTTTATTCAGATAATCATATTCCTTGGCCTATGGGAGCTGATTTTGTGACATTTGTAAAAAAAAATTATTCAGAAATTCCTAGAATCGCCATACGCTACCACCCACAACACCAGCTATCAATTTCAAGTTACCCACATAAATAACAAGACCGAGTCGGGAAAAACGTTTGATTCAGTTTAAAACAATTTGACAAATTGTACAGAGCCTCTTCCGAGAGAAAACCATGAAAACATGGATGAAGCATCGTAAAATGAGGCATAGAGCGCCCCGACGATAAGATCGAAAATTGAATCTCAATATTTTGTTCTAGTGTCATTACCTTAAACTTTGAGATATTTCGTTTTCATCGCGCAAGCAGACAATCCCTACCGTATTGGAACCTATCATAAATCTGTCAGCCAAGTTTGTATACATCCCTTATGGAATCCTGAAAGGGAGTATTAGTGGTTTTACGGCAGATTTGCATCTGCAAAGTTGGAAGCAATGCGATCCCTTGTCCCCCAGGATATTTTACAATGTAAGATACAAGGCTGGCAAGCCGCTCGAAGGATTTATATCCAGAGTTAGCCGTACTTCGTGATATTTCGAAAGCAGTTAGTTGAGTTTGGAAGGTTTATGCACATCGATACATATCAGTGGATAGGTTCGGTTGAAAAATGTTTATTCCAGGACTTTGAACTAATTTTGTGAATCATCGGATTAAATTTGCAATTTTCCGCAAACAAATGGGGGATTATAACACACTGTGTGTTTATATTTCTTAATACCTACTAATAGTATGAGGAGGTTTATACTGAAAGCCATATTTTGTGTAGGACAACAAAGTGTCTCTCATCGATCTTTCTTGGTATTTTCGCCACAATCTGAAAAATATAAGAACTGTAACCTGTACACATGATGTCATTATTCGAAATGTCTGAAAGGAGCCCAATTGAATGATACTGGAAGAAATGACAGAAACAAAAATTCATTTTATCACCTGAAGTTCTTGGTGTTTCTGAAATAGTGACTGCCAACTTAGTTTCATTATGTTAGTTTTTCATTTTTTCTCTGTTTGAACTGGAGTTGTTATTTGCAGCAGAAATATCAGACACGAATATCTATAGTAATTGTTACAGTTTATGAAAATTTGTAACTTCAATAACAGACAACATAACCATCGAGAAATGGTTGATATAGTCGATAAAGACGGCAGTAATGTTGCAGTTCTAGGCTACATCGCCTTGATGGAAAATACGTAGTCATTGACTGTGTATTCACAAGCTTCAGAAGTATGTTAAAAAATTGTTCCTTTTTTCATTGACAAATATTTCCCATTGAAAATGATTCACGAAGTGAATCAAGCTGACTTCGATAGAAGGGTTGACTATTGTGATCATCTTGTAACGTCTCTACCGTATTCCAGCTTCGTTGTACACCACATATTTTTGGGATAAGGGTACCTTTTATCTGAATGGACAAGTCAATTGTCAAAATATTCGATAGAGATGTCAATGAAAAAGTAAAATTGACACCCAATTTTTCCAAAAACTAAATTATTGAGCAGGAATTTCAGGTAACCATATTATAGAACCATTTTTGAAAGCAACTAAAATGGTGAAAAATATTTCTATTTACCTGATAGTACATCAAGCATCAACAAAGTGGTCAAGTCACATCTTCTTTTGCGAAATTGGTGCTGTTTCATATTGCGTGATACCAGTGTGACTGTTTCTTAATAATAACTTTCTATCATATCCCTCGAGTTGACTATCTAATACACTCATAAAACCATCATCTTATCATATATGACTCCATAAATTTGTGTTCTAACCTCCTATCCTTGAACTTGGCTATACCGTACTGATGACAGCTAATGAGCCAGAAACACATATCAGCGTGTGTCTGCTATTTCCTTATGTTTGGAGTTCTTTGTCCAGAAATTATTTCTGTTTGTGATTTATATGAAATATGTATACAAAAACTATATTTCATCACCAATTAACTGGACCTGTCGTGAATTGAAATATGAGTGTGATTTTGTTTTGTTTGTATGCATGTATCTTTTTGTAAACCTGATGTGAAAACTTTTTCATGATAATTGCTGTCATCAATTCACATGTCTGGTGAATGATAGAAGAATAATATGGCCGTTTTCTTTTGTAGTGTGTTCTCTTTGGAATGTGATGGTCCCACCACATCCAGTAGGTGTCTGAATTTTTTCAATTTCTAATTTTGTTATTTAATGACTTCAATTAATATTTTATCATCGAAGGTTCAAAGTGGGTGTGTCTTGCGCATGCCACAGTTCCCGTTTCAGGACGTATTTTCAACTCACTGGGAAAATTGAAAATATTGCTTACACAGCTTCTATACGTGCGAAATTTTCTTTCCTTTTTGAATCTTTTTTCAAATTTGAAAAATGTTGAATAGTTTTTGAGATATTTGCGATAAACTAAACTCCGTTTTCTTCACTTAGCTATTCCGAATCGATGGACACCTCGCTCATATTTTTCGGAGGCGGCAAAAAAAATTTAATCAGCAAGGCATTTGTTGACCAAGTCTTTCTACATTCACCAAAGTGGGGCAATGTCAAAATTCACACAGTTAACAGCCAGTCAGGTAGACTCAGAAAATATGGTAAACCTTTTTTTTTTCATTTCTTATTATCTGAATATTTTCCAATGAAACTTCTTTCGAGAAATGCCCATCAATATTGTTTTGTTAATTATGTACAGCTTTTATCATCATTGCAATAGTTGATTTGTTTCAAAAGAATAAAAAACATATACAATGGTATTTCCAGTCAAATAATATAAAATCAATTGAAGGCATTATCCCCCACATAGCATGGAAATAACGAAGACTTAATTCAGTTAACTCCAGATTTATCGGGCGCAGCTTCGACAGGAAAATATTTATAGCTTAATTTGAGTTCTTTATTACCCGTAGATATTTAAATTAGGTAACGAGGAAAGGCCCTACTCCGCAGTGCGGAGAAGATTGTTCAGTATATTTACATCCCTTCACAATTTATTTTGTATAAATCTTCGATGAGAATTGCACAAAAAAAATGTCGACATCAGTTTCTCTTTCATTTCAAAGTTTTCAATCCTAGACTCAATAATTGAGTAATTTACAATAACGTAACGTTTCAAAATTTTCGTTATTTATTCAAAGGAGGTTTTTGAAAAAGTATAAACAGTTACTTATAGGTTGTAGAAATACGTTATAGTTACCTAATTTGTTCTCTAATCGTCGTTCTGATAATCCCGTTTTTATATGTATGTTATTTAACAGATTGGGCCAAATTGGGACACTTTTGAAGGAAAACTCTTGTTTTCAAACAAGATAGATGAAAATCATTGGGGTTAAATCTTATGGCTATCTCAATGGTGAAAACCACATGTTTTTCGAAAATGTGCATTTTCAAAAAGTTTCTATAACTTTTTTCCTGTCAAAAATTTCTTGTTTCGATGGAAACATTTCGAGAGCACTATTTTCAAATGAGATATCAATAGTTATGGAAGATAGATATTTTTTTGATGGGACACCCTGTATATTCCTGTATATTTCAATACAGCTAAAAATTACCTTTCCAAAAATCTAGTACACTTGATGTTTCGCTAGCGCTAGAGTTGTCTTTGGAATACAGGGCTTTTAGAGTTTTTCATGAAAACTTTGAAACGCACACTTTGATCAAGTAGGCTTTGGACGATGCGACGATAAAACAAAAAGAAATTATTCATTAGTAGCTATCAAATGTTGAGAAAGCTTTTTACAGCAGTATTCAAAACGTATAGTTTCAGTAAAACTGATAACAATTTGTTCTATATTTGGTACTGATAAATAAAACTTCAACAATAATAATAATAATGAAATGAATGGAAAACACCCTTGTCTAATTCCCACTAGTTATTTCATTCTTACGACAATCATATTCCATCAGACAATTATATCCCATTTTTATTCTTCCCATACTACGTTGCGAATGTGTTCGAAAATTTAACAAAAACTACTAATTGAAGAGCGTTTTTACTGCTTGAATCAAAATTTGACAGCTACCACTAAAAAAAATTTGCATTCTGTTTTATCGCCGTATCGTTCAACGCCTTCTTGATCAAAGTGTGCGTTTCAAAGTCTACAAGAAAAAACACAGAAGCTCTGTATTTCAAAGACGACACTAGCAAAATGTCAAGTGTGCTTTCTTTTTTTTTGAAAGGGTACTTTCAAAGGGGTACTTTCAAGCTCTATTGAAACATGCTGGTATAATAAATAGTTCTCCATCAATAACTATTTATATCTTATTCAAAATTCTATTGAATTCTACGTAAAAAAGTGCCTTGAAAATGTTTTCGGGAAAACAAGAAATTCTTGACATGAAAACAATCACAGCAACTTTTCGAAAATGCACATTTTCATAAAACATGCAATATAATTTGAATGAAAATAAACGACCTGAGTATATGTAGTTATATTTCAATTAATAATATTATATTTTTTAAAGAAAACCCACCGCAAAACTTTTTCCGTTATACGAAAAATGATTGAGAAAGCTATTGTAAAGCGAAACAGATGTCGCGTTTGTAACCTTTTATGATGAACTAAGCAAACTATATTGATAGGTTCTGATGTGGATTTCAATCAAAAATCAGCAAGTTCCATTCAATTATTTTTTGGGAGTCTAGACAGTGTTGCTTTTCGGTTCCTAACCCACCTGTATTAATGATAAAAGTATGGAAAACTCCTCAAAAAGTTCAGAATGAACACTCCACAAAAGTGTGTAGATTAGACACAGATAACAAGAAGAAGAAGCCCAATCAAATCAACTTGTTTCTAGCATAGAACTCTGATCAAAGAATTCAAACTTCCACGGCCGAAGATACCTTTGGTAAAGCAAGTTTCCGAATTTTTATGCATACCGTTTCGCCTAATACTGCAAAAACTACGATGCTGAAATTCATCTTCGGTGTGGGCGGGGCTTCGTATCTCTCAGACCTATTGTGAAGGTGATAGGTCTGCTAATAGAGAAAACAAAGTCATTTTTTGAAGATCCGGAACAGATTATCGAAAAGATCAGAGATATAAAGTTAGGTCCTAGCGACATACTAGTGAGCTTTGACATGGTCTCCTTGTACACGATGATTCCGATCAAGGATACGATACGGATAATTGGCAAAGTATTTCCAGCAGATGAAAAACTCTAAACTCTCTCATATCAAGAAAATCCAATTCGCAATGAAACGAGAAACCCAATAGACACTGGCCTTCTTCATGTTCAAGTGAACAGACGTGAAGATGGTACATTGGACTACAGAAAATCAACACACACAGACAGGTACCTGGATGATAACTTCAACTACCAGACACAACACATAAAACGAAACTGTCCCTTTTGACATGTCGAAAATTTTATGACATAACTTGGGGTTTAGGTCCCAAACAAATCCATTAGATAAATGTGATGATTGTCAGACCAATGACCACCTATGGAGCAATTGCCTGGTGAACGAAAGCTTTACAGTGCCATCAGTTTCACATCGTTAGCGGCCATGGAGGCCCTTCTAGAACTACCTCCTCTCCACATTTTTCTGGAGAGAGAGGCTAGATGGACTGCACACTGACTTGTGTACATCGCCAATTGCACAAAGCAATCTAATGCAGAGTATACTAGACTGCTGGCTAACACTAGAAGTCACATTCTGAAAATGACATCTGACTTTTTACTCCAACTGTCAACTACGAACTGCCTTATACAGTACTTTCTCCGAGGGTATAGGACTGGATCCTAAGGGAGAAGGAAATATTGAGAGCAGATAGTTTTTGATTCACAGATGAATCAAAAACTTCTTCAGGCTCTGGTGCTCTGGTTTTCAGTTGCAGGCACAGGACAGAGATGTCAACCTGCCTAGGGACCTATGTGACTGTATTCCAAGCAGAAATCTATGCTATTGAATTATGTGCGAAGAAATTGGTAGAATCCAATCCCACACAAGGCAATGAAAATTTTCTCGGACAGTCAAGTGGCGTTGGAAGCTCTTGGCCCCTACCGAGCAACATCTAAATTGGTAGCAAATTGCCAAAAGCGACTCTCCTCAATAGGAAGACTTAACGAATTGTCTCTGTTCTTGATTCCTGGCTGCACTGGCCTGGAGAGAAATGAAGCTGCTGACTCTCTTGCAAATGAGGATGCTGTAAGTATCTTCATTGGACCAGAATCAGTCATTGGTATCACTTAAGGCTCTGCCAAACAAATTTTGAACACTTAGATGGCAAGAAGATTCAAAGACTTCTGGCAAAATTTTCCAGGATTGGTCCGTGTAGACAACTCCTTTAAACCTGTGTATAAACGGGCATGGTTTTCGGTGTTGAGTTCTTCCAGACAGGTTGTCCATTGTCGGTCTCGGATTACACGCAGCTCTTTTCGTAGGATTCTGCCGGCTCTGTGCATATTTTTTTTGTCCATTGGAGCGCATGTCTTTTGGTATATTCTCTTCAGGCTTCTTCTGACTCATATGAGCTCTATTATCTCTGGTGTGATGTGGTTCTGTAGATTCAAGCGCGCAGCTAGGACTTCCCGTACGCTTCTCTCCATGGATTGGATGATCGCCTGTTGCAGCTGCGTTGTCGCGTTTTCCAGATCAGTCCTCGTTTTGATGCGTGAGATGTCTCCTATCGAGTCGTGATCGGTGCGCTGGAATCTATTCCAGTCGATGATTCTCTTTGTCGGATAATCTGGTTCCTCTTCGCCTCTTCCTATTGTGAATAGGAATGAGTTTAGGTGCGAAGTGTGTAGTCATTGAGAGAGTCGAGATCTATGCAGATAAAAATCTATTTTTGCATATTTTTTTCCTATGGCATTATTTCAGAAAGGTTTCGAATCCATGTTCATGTTCAATATATTTATGTACACTGATAATTTTTAATAAAATGTTACGTGGTATACGATCTCTTCACGTCCTGCATAAGGAGCAAGTATCGTATCCGAATCTTAGTGACATAATCATTCGCCGTTAAATATTCACAGTCATTCCTAACACCCATTTGCACAATTAATCAAAATGAACAATTGAAAACTAGCGAAATAGTCGTCATTTCCTCATTAGCAATTTGGTGCACAGACAATCGCGAGGGTTATGAGGACATTGTAGACCCGTGTGCCAGTTTCCATTGTGTCGTCACAATGCCTCGGCAATTATTAAATGATTCTAGAGCATTTCAACAACAGCAGAGTTCTTGTACCCTTTTAAATTGGATTGGCGAAGAAGCTTTGATGTCGTGATGGGGTTACATTACAAGTATTCCATTTGTGAATGCCTTCAGATTAGGATGATGAGAAACTATTTTGTTATCACAAAGGACAAACAAGTGGGCGAAATTGTTACGTGACGGGGAAGTTGGAATGGAATTTCAAGTGGTGAACAAGGTTGTTACTAGATTTTCAGAATGTTACGAATACATTTCTGGAAAATGTACTTCACGGAAAAATTCAGAAAGCCCTTTCAATCTGAGGAAGGAATAACTGATTCTTTAAACAGATTCTTTGAACAGGTATTGTTGTAAAGAACCATTTTTTAGACCTGAGTAATACCGAACATATCCGAAATATCCCTAAATCTTCTATTGTTACTTTCAAATTGACTGACGAATGTATTTCTGGTCTGGTTATCTATCGAAACCCCATGAAGCTTCTCTCACTGTATTTCACCTTACAATTGCCTCTGATTACCAAAAATCTCAACAAGAGATATTATTTCAAACAGGTTGTGCAAGCTTATTTGCGTATTAAAGTATTCATGTCTGTTTTCTTTTCCATATCTTCGAAGAATTTCCTGACCATAACAGTAATAACTGGCTCCTGATCTCCGGACAAATATTGGAAAACAATTTTACTCTTAAGTTTGCCTACACCACCGATATTTTTTTCGTTGTCATTGTGTAAAATACTTTGATGAGAGACTTTTATTTCCGAACATTCTGAGATTTTCGAACATATTTCGGGAAATCTGAAAGGGTTCATATTAAGAGTAGCTGATATTCTTATTAGTGCAATAAGGTAACTGAAGCCTACCTCAGTTGTCTTGTCTTCACTGTCAAAATAACTGACCCCTGATTTCACGTCTCTCCATGAATCTGTTGCTACGCTGGGCCTATCTTTCGTTACGAATACAGAGCAGTTAGGCACATCACTTCCAGAAAGCTGGCACCGGACTGGATTTTCCTGCTTTGAAGGAAAAGATTTAGAGTCTGGAACGTAAAAGCTCCATTTCGTAACATCCGCCGCTGTTGATTGAGGATGAAACGTTACATTGTCTGTATTTACTCAATAATGGTACTGCCAAAAGCTGAGGTCCTCTGAATGTAAAATATCAAGTGACTAATCCTTAGCACGAAGCTGATAAGTTGCTGTGTTTATGGAGTTTTTTTCTCAGATAGTCCCTCCTTGAAATTTTTTCTGTATAGTTGTCCAGTAGATACTTTTTCTGTTTCTTCTCGACACGTTTTGTAAACTGGCCCCAATAGCCGGTATAGAGTTGATTCATCGGTTTTTCGTTATCTGTCATTTTTGCACTAATATTCAGTAGAGAATCAATTTAATCATATCCATCAGCTCCATCAATTCTTCAGATCTTTCTCAAACCAATTTCGATGTCACGTTTGGGTTCATCACTGCAGTGTAGTCTGATTGTGAGAACATTGACCCGCTTATTTCATTTTGGTATCGATTTGAGGTCCAAAACTGCATACACTCACGCCTGAAAGACCATATATTGACCAAATGGGCATGAAAATTTCTACCCACAGAGGTAGACTCGTTTGTGACTCGCCTGTGTCTAGTGTTTTTTCCAAGCTATTTTGAAAATAACACACCATTTTGTACTTGTGATGCACTGTTCGGATCCTTTGGTGTGGTAATGAATATTACTGGAGTTCTATCCGTGACACCAAACCGTTATTTTCAACATCTCGATACGTATATCCATCATCAAGTGATTATCTTGAGTAAGATTGAACTTATTCTACATACAATGTTGTACCTCACCGTACTCTGTCATATTTTTAATATTTGTTCAGAGACAGGAATATTTCCAGATCAAATGAAGCTGGCAATAGTGTTACCACTTTATAAAAAGGAAAAACAGAAGGATATGGGTGATTATAGGCCAATCAGTTTGTTGACAGCTTTTTCTAAGTTATTTGAAGTGATCATATCTTCTAAAATTATTGATTTTTTCAATGCCTATAATTTGTGCAATGATTTTCAACACTGTTTTCTCAAAGAAAAAAATACAGAAACAGCACTGTTTGATTTCATAGACGATGTTCATTCTTTACTAGAACAAGACACTATGGCTTGTGGTGTTTTTCTAGACCTGAGTAAAGCTTTTGGCTGTGTGGACCATTCTGTTTTATAACAAAAGTTGTGTATCTCAGCAAGAGAAAACAAAAAGTTTGCAACAAACATCAAACAGAAGTTTTTTACTCTGACATAGCTGCTAGATCCTTTGTTGTTTATCACCTATATAAAAGATTTTTCGGAAATTTTCAAAAATACTAGCACTAAACTTGTCAGTTATGCTGATGATTCCAATCTTGTTATACCTCTTGACTGCCATATGAATTTGGAAAGTGATGTATTGAATGTTGTTTC
>WOGR01011466.1:0-10544 GCA_015342045.1 Leptinotarsa lineolata | reverse complement strand
AATGAAATTTGGTTGTAAAATGTAGAATATTAAAATTAAAAATCGACGTATTTCAGGTTTTTGTAAAACGACCTTTGGTTTTGGAAATATCGAATTTATTCCATACTTTGTGGACATACCGTATGAACATTATAATTTTTCGACAAATCAATGATAAAAATTCTTCCCTTGATTGCAAAATTTTGGCAAGCAGTGTGTATGTAAATATTTGAAAACAAAGACTCGTTCTCATTTTATTTTTCTTTGATCGAAAGTGCAGAAAGTTTGGCGACGAATGGACCCGTCGCCAGAGCTGGTGACGCGGGGGCGGGGTGTGGCAATGACCCTGAGCGAGAGTCGGCACTCGTTACGGGCCCGCATTCCACGAGTCTAAACAGTGGCGGCCTTAGGGGGGTTGCGAATAGAGCGACCGCCCAGAGCTTCGCTTTTGTAGAGGCCTCGCGCAGAGGCAATAGTAGAAAGAAATTAACGTTTAAAACTTTTATTTCATTCGTCATTTCATTTATTATATAAAAGATAATACTGATGGACCAATAATAAAACAAAAACTCTACTTAATCAGACAAACACACTATACAGGGAGATGGTGATGGAACAGAAAACATAACCGGTGCTCATTGCAAATAGTTCTCTTGAAATTGGTGGATAAATGACTACAAAAATTAACACGTATTTCGAGTGAGGTAAAAAATGGCAGAATCAAAACTTTTTTCAAACACAAATGAGGAAGTTATTGAAAAGATCATGGGCTCACTAATAAGCTGGTTTAGTTGGTAAATAAACGGAAATTCTCAAAAAAAATGTCATGAAATAGAAAAAAATGTCATGAAATAGCGTCCACATTGACCTATAATATACAGATATTCTATGCACAAAAATAGTGGCGACAAATCAGATATGACAAAATACCTCCCATTTTACTCATTTCAAGTAAGTAGAACATAAGATGCCACTTCTATCACTAAAGGTGGGGTTTCTTACAAGATATTGGAAAATTATCTACAAAATAGACAACAAGGTGTTGAGGTGGACAACAAACACTATTACTAACTCGAAAATAATCGACCCTGGTATGCCACAAGGAACAATAATGGTCCCAATTTTATTGAATTAACTCCTCTACGATCCCTTTGGACAAGAAACAAAAGGAGAAGTTACGAGCTTTACTTACGGTGCTGTCGTTTTCTACAAAGATTCAAATTGGGATTTGCTGAGAAAAATACGAAAGATTTCAATAGCAAATTTTCATGCCATTTATGTCATACAGGTCGAATTTGCCAATATATGAAGAAATAAAAAAAGATAATAGTGAAACACAAAGAAACATATGCTCGCTTAAAATATCGAATACTAAGGATGATGTATAGTCATTTGAGATGAAATTAACAGGCTGATCGTAATTGAAAAATCAGGTATGTGATGTACAAATTCAAAAATTTCGCTAAACTCATCAATTTGAACTTTTTCAAACTGTTATATCACGAACTAGTTGAATCTCACTATATATGGATTCATTGGCTGGGATACAAAATAGCGTACTGACAGCGACGATATCATCTTGGAACTGAAATATATAATAGTGAAATTTTAACTAAGTGTACCCACCACTGGGGTAGTCCTGAGAATAACTGACACAACACCTGTGACAGTAAAGTCTGCAGAAAGAAGTTTATCGATATAAAAAATTATTAAAAACAAGTTCGAAAAATGTACGTATTCTATGAAGTAAGATCGGTTTCACTTTTGTCATCATTCTCTCAATTAAAATTGACGTAGCTTATTCGTTAAATTATAATGATGTAATTAGAGATTTTAGTCTTTTGAGAAAAGTAGCCAATGTCATTTTAAAATCCTTGCATGCCATTTTGAAATCCTTCTAAAGCATTCAGATATTTATGTACCTTAGTTTTTCCTTATTGAAAATTTGCCGTCTCCACTCCTCAGAAATACCTTTTCTGATTTTACATACATTTCGTAATAGACAATTGCCTCCTAAAGGTCTACCGCGTGGAGCCTCGAAATGGTTAAGACCGCCACTGATACAAAACGAACGTCGTACTCGAATTGGAATGGGACATTCTATATGGCTCGATTCGTATCAACTATCAACATAACCAACCACTCAGCGAACGACGGAAGATTTCAGGAATAGGAATCTTCAGTTCACTTGGAATATGCACCACAAGTACAAACTACTTCATTTCTTGTTTATGCTTGGTCACACAGCTCGTATTATGCTCTTCTCATATAAATACACAATTTGTTGAAATTGACAGCAACATCTCTACACCTTTGCAAGACAAATCTGGAGTGCCGCAAGACCTTAACCTTTATTTTATTACACAGGAAAATATGTTAAAAACTATCCGACACTTTTGGAGGATATTTGGATCACTGTTAACTTAATATTACACCCTACAGATGCAAATAAGCTAACAGTATAAATTCAAGTCCCCGCCTTGTCTGTCTGTCTGAACACGATAGTGTTGAAAAAACCAAATAAATATTCATACGATTTTCACCAGTGGGGACGGAGTGATTCAAGAGAAAAGTTCATATCTGTTTTATTGTTTTGTGTAAATTGTAAATGACAATGTTATCCGTGAGAAATCGGGGCGACAACGTCCTATTTGTGTTGTCTTTTGGTAGATAGGTACTTTCTTATTACATAATTGAAAATTAATAGTTGTGAACATGAATTTGTTTGAGTGAATTTTTTCCAAGGTCATTGTCACTATTAGTTACTAACTGGGATACCCGGCTTCGTTCAGTGGTAACTGTAATAATAATAACTTTATTCGTCTTTTCGACATGTCATATATAAAAAATGTAAAAATTATATAAAAGAAATACAGTGAAAGCAATAATCATCGTAACAGTGTATCCCTTTCTAAGAATTCTACGCTATAATATCCCTTATTCGTTAATAGCTCCTTTATTTGTCTTTTGAATGGTATAATATGCAAATCTTTAATATCTTGAGGCAACGTATTGAATAATATTATGCCATTATATGCAAGTGATTCCTTTAATGTCGATGTTTTATGTAATAAATGTCTATTTCGTGTTGCATGGTTATGAACTATTGATTCATCTCTCAGATTGGGTACATTATTTGAAAGCTCTAAAAGCTTTCTCATGATCTACTGATCATGACTTCTGTTAATGCTAAAGAAACTGAGTTCATTTCTTTAGCAATAACATGTTTCATTGAGAATAAGTAAGTAATAAGAATGGAATAGCAAGTTCTATTTTATATACTTTTTTCTGAAAGTCAATACTTTTTAACTTATCCGCGAATGAAAGTGTCAATTTTTCATCCAATAAATCCACGAATTCAGACGCCTTCCCGTGAATTACTAGAAAAGTAAGTATTTCATTGAAAATGGCATTGTTAGTAAAAATCTAGCTCATAACAAAAAAAGGAACCCTTCGAAAATAGAGCTTAACGCAGGGGCCTCAGGACATATCCTCGTTGCACTCCCTTTGATACCGGCGAAGCATCAGACAGTACTCCATCCAAAACAACTCTAAGTTCGATCGGATCGATACCAAATAAGTTTGTAACACAAGATCCCGTAGTCGTGAGTGTCAAAGGCTTTACTATTATATAGAAAGAAGTACCATACAAGTCAAATCACTATTATCTACAGTTTTGAAGAGTTCATCGGTAATTGACAGAAGAGCCGTGGTGGTACTGTGCTGTGGTCTGAATACACATTACACAGATGTTATAATGGAATTTTGATTGACGAAACTATTTATATGATCTTTGAGTATTGACTTCACCAATTTAGAGAGATACAGAAGAATTGTAATTGATATCTGGTCAAAGAGGTCTGTAGCAGAGTTACGCTTAGCCAGATGGATGACCATCCATCCTTCCAAAAATTGGAAAATTGACAACTAGTAACAATAGCGTTGATTAAACCATTTTGAGGGATATCCCGCCTGATCCCAAAGCATTGTTTTGGTCTTAGAAAACTCTGCACCTTCTCCCTGGTGACGGTAGTGAACTGAAAAAAATTTTCGAATTAATATAATGATTTGATACACATACTTATGTAGTTGGGATACGATATTGAAATATCAATACGATCGACATTTTTCAACACATCAAAGATATCCGAATTCTTATTTTTCTTGGAACATCAAGATATCTTGAAGTATTCCATGTTGGTTTGGAGTTTATATTATTGAAACACAATATTGCTGATCCCATGATAATATATAAATTTGTGGTGTTTATCAAAGATGAAAAAGTGTCCACTTCAACACACTGACCAGTGTAAATACTTGCTTGTTAGAAAATAATGGAAGCTATGAAAACTACACCAACAGTAGCAATAGAGACACCCTTAAATCTGCCCCCATTATATCTTACAATGGAGGATGGCAAGAAAACAGTAATATCGGAAATATGTGGGAGAAAAATTACGCCATCGAAATATACTGTCAGCTAAAAATGACTGGTTGAAATCACAAACCATGCTCAACAGAAATACCTGGTATACAGACAGATCGAAAGTCAAGCATAGGATGGCTGGACTGTACTGTGAGGGTAAAAATTCACATTAAGTGTATCCGTTCGGTCGAAACTTCTTTGAGACCAAAGTGTATAAAATCCTGCAAGAAATGTGTAAGAAATATTGCATGTTTTTACGATCTGAAGGCTCGAAGAAATAAGTATGACATAAATGTATTCTTACAAACCGCAAGGCCGCATTCATGAACACGAAAAAGACTTCGAGACTGACCTGGAACTGCTATAAAAATTTAAATTTACTGGCGGGTGTAATTAGCTTGACTGCACTGAGAAACACTTATAGAGTTTATCAAAGAATAATAGCTACTTAACGAAAAAATAGAACTGAAACTAAGACTAAAACTCTTACAATGAGTGAAATCCACCTTTTAACAGGCACTTTCTAAGACACTGTAAGACAATGCTTTCAATGTTACACATTTCGCTGTCTTGTATTAAAACACAAACTTTAAATATGTATAAAAAGGCAAGGTTAAAATTTGATAAGTTTTAAAAAAAATCTATACAACTAGAGGTACGAGAGACACCAGCGATACAATAAATCAATTTTTTCTGCGATATGAACACACCCTTATCGAACCAGAAAGCGGAATTGTCTGTCCTGACATTATTATATCCGTTTCGGAGAAAACCGAGGCCTGGGTATTCGTGGCATTGAGATCAAACCTGATTACTTTCACCAGAATTCGAAATCACCTCTAATAGATCCTCTTTAGGATATGCAACTTTCTGCTGCTGGTGAAGATGTGCATCCGCAGTCGATGTCCTGGGATCCTGATGGAATGACGAGACAAGTGTACTGTCGTCAGCAAAGCATTCTTGTTTTTTTCCAATAAGTCGTTGATTATACAAATAGAGGGTTGGAGACAGTATGGATCCCTGGGGAACAGCAGCGTTGATGGTAAAAGTATTCGAGAGATATCAATCGACGGCCACTTGCAGGGAACAATCTTTCAGGGTGCTAGAGAGCCATAAACAAAAATGAACCGACAAGCCATAACATCGAAGTTCGACCAGCAAAGCCTCATGTCACACACGGTCAAATAGAAATATCAAGCGCAACAACTCTTCACTTTCCTCGATTGCATTATTCTAAATATGAATTCATGCAGAACCAGTCATAGGTTCAATGAGAAACATAAAAATTACTTGAGAAATATAAATGGAACATATATAAGAGACTTTTATAAACTAACCGATTGAAAAAAAAACAACAGAATATAAATCGGATTATAATAATTATTGGGCTACTTACCGAACACTGTCAGATCAGAAGATGTACGAAAAATATAGGGCCGTATAAAGCAATAAACTTATGAAGAACCAGAAATGAGTTTACAAGAATATGAAAAACATCCCACAAAGGACCTGTACAGATTAAGAAGACAAGCTTTTTGGAATAGGTGCCATAAAAATCACGAAAAGGCTGCACTGTTTCAAGCAGCAAAAAAATTACATGAATTTTATATTATCTAACAATGTAATTATAGTAGTTGTATTTCTTGATTCATTTTATAGAAAAACACTCGATGTGGTGCTCCAGAGAAACATCATTCATTCATTCCTTCATTCTTAAGAAGGGAATTTCAAAAAGTTTCATTGTCCAAATAGTGGGTTTAACAATATTTGATTTTCATGTCATACTACCAGAAAGCTAGATGAAACAACATTAAGTTTTCAATCGTAATAACACATATTCTTTTTTCCAGCAGAGTCGAAAATTATGAACCAACACAAAAAGATTCCATTCATGATATCATGAAAAAATGAACGCCAAACACATACACAAAACATCGAACAGGAACGACCAATAAACCCATTCGAGAAACCAGAACGGAACTATCAGTAATACCGGAATAACCCGGTGGCGGAATAATGGACGACGCATTACCGTCGCTTCGACCGCCCTCGGCGTACAATGCCTCGTCGGGAACATACGACCACATCTCTACGCTCTCGTCCACCGCCGGACAAATGACCAGCCGATATTGTAGGCCGGTCTTTGCGGGAAAAAAACTTTGGTCGCAAAAACTCTTCTTGTGTTAGCGAATTTCCAATCTGATCACGAAATTGTAAGAACTTCCGAGTGAAAGGTTTACTGGTCTCTAGTTTGCCGATAGATGAGAGCTGAATGCTTGATGGTGACAGAAATGTCTAAATTGTTAATATTTGTGATGGATTGGGCCGATACATGATGAAAATTCATGATAACGCATTGAATACCAATTTATTGCTTGTGAGATTTCCATTAAAAAGTTTACATATACAATAAATTGGGTACAAACACGCCTAAAGAAGCTTCGATTACTAAAACACGTGTCGTGAATATTTGAACTCATACAAACTTAGTCAGTATTAAACACGTCTGAAGCTTTGTATAGTGAAACACTCCTGAACAGTTGAAGTTATATCAACTTAGTTAACAACTTAGCACTGAACACACCCAAAGAAGCTTTGTATAGTCAAATCAAAGTCAAGTTATACTAAATCAGTTACTAACTTAGTACTGATTACATATCATGAGGCTTTTTATTGTTAAATGGAATAGTTTCAGTTATACTTACCTAGCTACTAACTTAGTACTTACTGAACATGTCTAAAGAAGCTTTGTATAGTGAAGCACTTGTGAACAACTGAAGTTATATCAACTTAGTTACTACTTAGAACTGAACATGCCTCAAAAAGCCATGTACATTGAAACACGTGTTGTGTCGTGAACAGTTGAACGTAACTAACTAACTAATACTAACTAAAAAAGTTAGTATTAAACCCGCCAGAAGAAGTTTTGTATGGTGAAACACTCGTGAATGGTTATACTAAACTCAGTTACTAACTTATTTAGTATTGAATACGCGTGAGAAGCTATTGCATAGTGAAACATAAGTCAAGGTTTTGTAAACTGTTGAGTGAGGATCTTTCAATAGTGTTTTTTTCAAATACTTTCCAAGATGTTAGGATTTAAGTGCCTTAACCACTCACTCTTCAAAAATAAAAACTTGGTGTTACTAATTCGATATTTTTTATAAATAACTTCAGGCACTGCGAATATATAGTAGTGATATTGTTTCAACTATTCATGTCTTCAATCTTCTTTCATCAAATTTTCCGTTGAACATTTAACACAAGTGAATCAGAGTACAAAGAATTATTGTCTAATATAGGAATGTAGACTTTCACCGCCTTTGAAAATGTCTACCGCAGCAGAAGACGAAATATCAGGCATAAAAACCTGCAGACCACGGCCAAAAAACTCGAAAAATTGCCTTCATACTGTTATCTCGTTTCTGCCTTAATCTGTCTCTTGCAGTGTCGTATGGAAATTATACTAAGCAGATGAGAAAAATGATGATGAAATTTATAAAATCACAACCTTGACAAGAATGTTGTTCTCTTTGAGTACCAGCTCCTCACAGTTGAGAGAGTGAACAATAAAATTCCCTCTGACCTGAGTGAAATTTTTCAAAATATCAACACAAACAATATTATTGAATTCCTTGAAGAATGTAACATTTTATTTATACTTTAATGTAAACAATTGCATAATATATTAGATATATTACAAATTTTTGCCGCTGATAGCTACGGCTGATGTGGTTTTTTGTAAAAACAAAAAAAATTTCGTTTTAATGCAATATCATTTTTGAGAATTCAGTGCCTAATGTTATGGAATTGTACTATAACGCAAGTCAACATAAAACCCAGATAGAAAAAAAAACATTTTTCATATTTCATTAACAATCTAAAGCAAAAATATAAATGACCAATGAAAATATTTTTTTTCAATTAATTATATTATTTTGTTATAGTTCTTTTTGAGATATTTTTTCAAATTTTTGACTCCTATTTAAAAAAAAATTAAACCTATTTAAAATAAATTCATTGTTCACAAGAATTCAGAAAAACTTTTTAGGAATCCAGGTCTTGATAAAAATGATAAATTTTGGAGAACCTTTTTTTTTAATTTCTTTATTACTGAATATGCAATTTTTGTTGCTGAATATCAATATTAAGAAATCATTTGCTTCAAATCATTAGTTATACTTATATAATGGTATATATTCTTTACCACCTAAAAAGCCGAATATTTCTTGAATTTCTGTATTTCTTTATTGAATACGCAATTTGAATACACGCATGTTTTGTTCAATTCTCAACAATATACTAAAAATAGAAAAACTTTTTAGAAATCTGGTCCTTGATAAAAATTACGAATTCTTAAATTTCATTATTATTGAAAATGCAATTTTTCTGCTGAATATCAATATTAACGAATCATTAAAAAGCTGAATATTTTTTGAAATTTTGTATTTGTTTATTGAATACACAATTTGAATACATGTATTGATCAAATGCATTTTGGCACCTTTTTTGTTCAATTCTCAACAATATATTAAAAATAGCTATGTATCATTTTTATAGACACATTTTTACGAATCAACTGAAAAATTGGCTTCTGGAAAAGTAGTTCATTTTACTTGCATGAATGATTGCTTCAAAACATATAAAAAGGTCGTTTCTGCAAATTATTCATTTGATGAACAGCCAACCAATTGGTTGAGACTACAGTTTTGAAACAAAGCATTCCTGATCCGACAAAAGAAAGCGCTATTTTAACAACTATTTAGAGTACATTCATTGAAAAACAACTTGTTTTGAACAAAAAACGACGCCGGATATTTTATTGGCAGTAAAACATCGAATTACTTTTAAAGACTGAAGGGTAGGTAAGTCGGTAATGTCCCTTTTAAGACAATTTAATATCAAATATTTTCAGAAAAATATATTTTCGATATGTTTGATGATTCTTTGTTATTTTATTCGATTTCAAGTAGTTTGAATATATAATGATTTGGAAAATGGAAAAGAATCCAGCATAGATAGGGCTGGATTCCAGCCCCATCTTATCTGTGCATAATGTGATCAATATAGCACCTTGCAGCATGTAATTTGATTTGATATTTTCGAAGATATTACAGATTCAAAATGCAGAAACATAGCGGTTGTGACGGTACCGGGCATATTATATGAAGCTCTTTCAAGAGTAACCACTTGAAAAATGTGTTTGTATTGTCTACTCACAAAACAGCGGTGAACGTTGCATATGAAGACATTCTGTGGTATATTGAGTATCAGCATTGCACCCGTGCGAAGCCGGGGCTGTTGCTAGTTTTCTATAATGTATAATATCTATCTTAATCCTAGGGTACTGGAAGTCCTTGATTATAATATCACAAATCATTTTATTTATTTATATCTCTATAAAATATACATTTGACAAAAATTCAAATGAAGCGGCCGGTTGTCATGTGCCAAAGTGACCCAACCAAAGGTGTCCCGGTGGAGAAAATCCCCGCTGGTGTTAGCGGGGTGCCATCCTCAGGTTTATCAAAATATCTGATGGTCAGCCACATACCTCCTGCCTAAGGGCTTAGGTTTGTGTGATGAATCTGAAACCTTCTATAATAATGGCAATTCATAGCTTGGATTGTTTATAATGATGCCACATATGAGAAATTCGCGGAAAATTGGGTAAAATATCTGGGGTTAAGGCATTCAAGTCTAACGTACTTACAACTCCTCTAAAAAGCATCTGACAAATCAGTGTGACTTCTTATTTTTATCAAGCGATGAACTTTTAAAAAATTACAATTTTTTTCGCCACATTACCAATTTCTGATTGGGTTTCCACCAGAACCAGGAATACAAACTTGAACCTACCGGGTCCATGTTTGTATTTCTGTTTTTTGTTTGAAATTATATTTTTCAAAACAAAATGTTGAATATAGTGAAGTAGAAATTTCTCAAAGATCACTCGCGATTGAAAATAACACAGATCTGCAAAAAAACTTTTTAAAAAATTTTTTTGATTTCGTTAATTGATCTCTATATAGTTTTTTGCATTGATTTCAAAAATGACATTTGTTTTTATCTATCACGTAAGGTTTGCCTACAAAATAAGGATGAAATAATTGAAAAAGTACAAAAAAACGAGGAATTG